>JAFBMS010000225.1:5000-70000 GCA_019788955.1 Albula glossodonta
ACGGGATAGACTCGTGTGTGTGTGACCCCCTGTCGCCACAACAAAACCTGAAAAAACCACAACATATACATATTTTGTTTATTGTTTGAGCTGTTTCTTGTTTTTTTTTTTTTTCCTTCTGTTATCCTGGCTCTAATTAGTCATTGTTTGTGGTGTTATTTTGGTTACAGTGAGGAATGGGACCCTTTGTTCGCTGAATGTGCAGCTGCCCGTCAGGAGCCCTGGGGTGGCATTGTGGGTTGGTTAACCCCCCTGACTGGATTAAAGGTTTGATTTGGTTTGGTTGTTTTGTTTTCCCCTTGTGTATGCTCCTGTTTAATCCACTGGCTTTGTTGAGTTAATGAATAAATATTGATTCTGATTTCTTTGTAATAACTTGTTGGATTTGTTATATATACAGCGTCTTTGGTTCTATTCTGTCCCTTTAGGTTTTATGCCATAGCAACTGTGTCATTGTGGAAGTGTGTGTGTGTTTGTGTTTGTGTGAGCATGGTTTTGTGTGTGTGTGTGTGTGCAGGGGGTTGCAGGGTTGTGCTTGTGTGTGTGTGTGTGTATGTGCAAGGAGTTGCAGGGTTATGCCTGTGTGTGTGTGTGTGTGTGTGTGTGTGTGTGTTTGAGTTTGTGAGAGTGTGTGTTTGTGTGTGTGTGTGTGCAAGGGGTTGCAGGGTTGTGCTTGTGTGTGTGTTGTGTGTTACTTTTTTGTGCATGCGGTTGTGTGTTTTTATGTAACTGTATGCGTTTTCAGATGACTGTTTTACATTCTTTTGAAAAGTGTGTGTGTGCCTGTGTGTAAATGTAATATAGATAAAAAAAAAACGTTTTGCATAATGCCCAGGAGGTTAAAGTGACTGTATGGGTTTGGTAAATATCTCCATGGATATTTGCCTTGCAGTACGGGGCGAGATGGATCTCCTCATTATTTCTCAGCAGCTTGGGGTCCGTTTCAACTCGATGAAGGGAAGCGCTGTCAGTTTGCTGAAGATTTGCGTCTCTGACACGGTGAGATCTTTCCATGAAAATTCACAGCTTCTCTTTCTTCCCCCAAGAAATGAAAACAAAAATCTCTCACACAGGAGATGTGCCCCAAAAGGTGAGATTAATATGTATGTTCTGTGTGTGAGAACATTTTAATAAGCCAAGATAGGGAGGCAGATTATTTATTTTTCAGAGCCTTACCAGTTGTTTTATGTGTGTGTGTGTGTGTGTGTGCATGTGTGTGTGTTTGTGTGTTTGTGTGAAAATATTTCTGAAAGACACACGACCATATGTTGTGTAACCAGATTTCTGTGCCCTGTTTTACCTTTGAAGGTATGTTGTTTTCACAATTTTTTTTCACTTCAGTACAAATGGAAAAAAATAAGTATTTCCTGGATATGAATGCTAATTTGTATGTGCTGTTATGTATGAAGATAAAGTAGGCTACGAAAATGTACACATATACTCTTATAAGGATCACTGGGATACACAATCTGCCGTGTCAAGGGAAGAGAGCCTGTTCTCCAGGTCTGTTCTCCAGAGCGTGGTCCTGTGGCCCAAATGATCAGCTATGATCCTGTCAGAGATTAATTGCATAGGCGAACAGGGAGACAGCGGAGGAAAAACAGGGTAAACCAAAAACCCATTTATAAACACAATAATAAGTAGTTTATAATCATTAGTGATCTGTTTATTAATCGCTATACATGTTTTGCTCAAGGCATAAGTTAACAATACTAAATGTGTAATTAGTCTGTGGCTTGAGGCAAGTTTGACTTTGATCACTGATCCAGCGCTGAGATCAGCCTTTCAGGTGACCTTTGACCTGGCACAGGCACCAGGAAGTCAGGCTATAGTGGTTACCAAGATTAACCTGTCTCAACCACAGACTGTGTTGTTTTCTAATGTTTACCATTAGTTAATCATATATAATGATTCATATACAGATTACTAATGATTATGAATGACACATTAATGTGATTATAAGATATATTTTGCATTATCCCATCTGATGCAAAACTTTGCTGCACCACTTTTGATAACTAGAGTTAACAGTGTGAGCATTTTGATTGGTTTAACTTAAAACTCTTCTGTGACTGAGAGCATACAGTGGCCCCGCCCACTATGGGGTTTATGATGCCTCGTTGTCCCAGCAGAAAGTATGAGGTCTGAAGCACATATTGTACAAACACAACAAAAATTAGTATGAAAACTCTCTTCAATAAACACTAACATTAGCATCAATCAACACTAGAAGGATAAACTTTATTGCATGTAGATCTGAACTCCTAGTAAGTATGAATGTGTTAGACTAATAAAATGAATATGTATTGTTGTGGTTTAGCAGGTTTGTAAAATGCTTTTCCATACAAGGTTTGTTTCCTGTTTTTTTTTTTTTTTTTAAAGAACGCTCTCAGTGAGATTAGCAGCGGAGCATTTGTTATATCCTTGGACATGGACTGTGTCCATATTTTCTCTGAGGCGTTGTTGGCTGTCCAAGCGAGACCGACCGCACGCCGCATGTTCGGAGCAAAGGTTGAGACCGCAGCCAACTTGGCGTGACTGATTTATACAGCAGACAATTAATCTGCGGCCCTCCGACGCAGCCGCGGAAGGCACTCAGTTAACAAGGTGAACCGCAGGGGGCTCGGCCAGTTTTTCCGGGAGTGGTGATCTTGGCTCTTTCCTGACACGAGCAAGCCCTCCCAATCCCCCTCCCGCCTTCCTCACCACCCTTGGGTTTTTGACAAACAGGAAGAGGCTGTAACCTCTTTCACTTGGCCGCTGGGTATTCAAGCTCCTTTGAATATCGGCAGTCTGATCACAGTATGAGGGCCAAGGCACCAGCTCCACTTTGTTCTGCTTGGCCCTCGAACCTTTGCTCTTTGCAGAAGCACCCCACCACATTCCCAGTCATTTTTAGATTATGTCACACATACAGAAGTTTATCCTTTTATGTCATTTATCCAACTGGGCATTTACTGAATTCAGATGCGCTACCCAGTTCAGAGGTACAAAGGCTATGTCCTGCCTAGGAATTGAACCTGCAACCTCTGAGTAACGAAGCCAAGCTCCTTCAGCATTATACTACACTGGGAAACACAAACACAGAGAAAAACAGCATAACACTTGCACAGAGGCCAAGGTTTCCCAAAATAATGAGTTTAAATTTTAGTTGTGATAATCTACTCTATTCTACTCTATTCAGTTCAATGAACTGAAGGGAAATATGGCATAGATAGCAATTGATGTTTTCCCACACGACACCAAAAGTAAATGCCACATAGTTAAAACTCGAAGCGTCCCCCTTACAACCAGTGGTGATTTGTGAGCTTGAAAAAGATCAATCTTTTAACCAGTCATTGGGCTCAGACTTTTTCCAATTACTTTCTCTGATTAACAAGTTTGGCAGTTATTCGAAAAATGCATTTCTGAGTAATCACAAAGCTTTCTTTTAATTGTGTTCGACATTGTGAAATTCTCTCTTACTTCATGTTTCATTAGAGAATATAACAGACAGCATGGGGTTTAACAGAGTAAACCAAATCAATTGAAAGGACAAGCTACAACTCAACTTGAATTCCCCCGTCAAATTTATAGTGCAGTACCCTTGAGTGCAACAGGAAATAGGGCCTTGGAAACAAAGCTCAGTTCAGTTTTAAAGCTGATGAATCAGTACTGTCTTTAAAGGGCTACTTTGCTCATTCTGACATTTTTCAGTAATGCATCACTTCCTGTCACTCACTTCCTGTTGCTTGAGAATGATGTTCTGCAGTGATCCGAATCTGAACATTCAATGATGCGCATTCCTCCATGTATGACATGTCACATAGATATCGTGTCCTTAATTTTACTGAGAAAATAAGGTGCTTGTGTGTGAGAGAATACATGTATGTGTATTGTGTGTGTATGTGTGTGTGTGTGTGTGTGTGTTCTTAAAGCTGTCAAGCTTTTCCAGCCAATGGTCTTTAAAGAAATGAAACACAATGTTGTCTTTTACACAGTTACCAATGATTCTTGTTCGTCATTGTGTGTGGTGAGAATTAAACCTTTTTTGGAGCAATAACCTAAATGTTATTTTACAGACTGTGTCCTACACTTGACTTACCTTGAGTCCTGTGCTTAGCTATGTACCTTTTTTGTGTTCCAGGTAACAGAGACTGATAACAAATTAGATTTACTTCAGCTATATAGCCATGCAATATAACTACAAGTAAAACTGGCCAAAGAGATGTAGCCCTTAGGTAGTACATCAACTACAATTGGGTAAAGCTAAGCAATGACTCAACAACACTGAAATTGATTGGTTAAAATTATGGAGGTCTAAAGTAGCACTCGATATCTGATTTGTTGAAGCTGTGACAACAGCATGGGCCTTTTTGGACACACAAACACGAGAAACACATGAACTCAGCCCATTCATGGGAACCAAAATGAGCATTCAGTGTTTCCCTGGGCATGTTCTTGATGGCGGACTGTAATGCAGCAATACCAGTGCCACAGGCCGAAGCTAATCAGGTATAAAATTGCCATGTGTGGAGGCCTTTCTATCGTGTCTGTTTTGCCTCAAGCCTATTTTTTTTTTTTTTGGGGGGGGGTTAGTTTAGAGAAAATGACAGCAATGTTGGCCCAATTGGTTGGTGTAATTTCTATCTTGCTATCATTTCATATTCATCAGCTTATTTGTGTAAGAAGATTTTTTTTTTTTTTCATAAAAGAGCCCATTGTCATACACCACTTGAATAAGCTCGATTGAATCCCAGTGACATCATATCCCATGTATAAGATCCGAGGCATATGGACCATTCTCACAATTTACATGCCAACTCAAAAAGCCTAACACCTTGTGATGACATGAGACAGCGCTGTTTTTTTCAGTCATTAAGGTGATGAAACTGGTATATTTTAAACCTAGTTTAGTCAAAATTTTAGAAATTTTTAAACAAACAAAAAATGTCCTGACTATGTATAACCCCCACCTTCACCCAGATGTTTCCACAAGACCCAACACCATTGGGAGCAGATGTGTCCAAATGTCTTACTGATATTGACTGATCATTGCACTTTCGCCCTTTTCATTCTGAGCATTTAGTGGGTGGCCCTATACGGAGTCACTTACGCACTTTTCATTTTAACGCACTGTTTGTTTGATGTTGAAAATCCATGGAAGCTACATCCGTAACCTCTTCACCAGGGCCACATCCCCCTGCTACCACTCCCCACTTCAGTCCACTCGTGACCGAAATGGAAAAAATACCTCAGAATGCCATTACAGCCTGTTTGCCCGTGCAAACAGGCTGTAATGGCATTTGCTGAAAAGCAGTGCACGCTCACCAGGAGCAGTGTAGGGGGGGAAGTGACATCGTACAGCTCTTTTCACCTCCACACCATGCATCCATTTGACCCCAAGGGGCAGGCCTACGATATCCATGACAACGGCCCCATCTTGCCCTTCATGGCTCCAAAAGGACCAGGCACTTGTGGGAATTGACCCAAGTCCAGTTGAAACCTCTGAACAGCTGTATCCACTGTGTGAAGCGCCTGATTAAATTTAAACAGAACCTGCCCCCCACCCTCTCCCCACAGCTGTGCTCACATGATTAGGGATCATGTGCAGAATTGGAAGACACCTGCTGTCCCTGTGGCAGCGCGACTATATATCTCCACATGTGATGTGAGTGTGAGCATATTTGTATTGTATTGTAAGCATATGTTTGTGTGTAGGCATTTATAAGTGTGTCCATGAGCAAGTGTGTGTGTGTCCTTGTTTGTATCTGTTAGCATGGTTGAGTGTGTGTGCTTGTTTGTGTTTGTATGCGTGCCTGCACATTTGTATAATGTGTGTGACTGTGATTATGTGCCTGTTTGTGCGTAAATGTTATATGTGTCTGTGAGAGTGGTTGTGTGTATGTGTGCTTCTGTTTGTGTGTGTATTTGTGTTTGCATTTGTAAGTATGTGTGTGTGTGTTTTTCTGCGGGTGTGTGTGTGTGTGGTAATGTGTGTGTGTGAGAGCGCGTGAGAGAAAGAGACAGAGAGAAAGCGAGAGCCGCTGAAGTGAAATAATGTCCACCGGGAGCAAAGTGGAGAACACAGAGCACATTTCACATGTGATTTAGAGCGGGAGCTCGGAACAGCACAGCACCAGGAGGCCGCTGCCTCACAGAGTTCACTGTCTTTACCAGCAGCTGGAGGAACGCATGGTCTTTGCTCTCTCTATGGAACAAAGGGACTGACCTCCTTTTTTCTTTCATGGGACTAATAAGAGGACACATGCCCATGACTCCAAATATACACACATAAACTCCCACACTCACACCCATGCTCCTCCACACACACACACACACACACACACAAACCTGCACTAACCACAATCATAACCACACACACACACATACACACACAAAAGCAGAACAAGCACGCACAATCATGCACACACACAGACACATCTCCAAACGCACACATCTATACTTCCATAAACACACACACACACAAACCTGCACTAACCACAATCATAACCACACACACTCACAAGCAGATACACAAACATACAAGCACGCACAATCATGCACACACAAACACACAGACACTCCTCCAAACACACACAGACCTATACTCCCACACACACACACACAATCATACACACACACACAAGCAGATACACAAACATACAAACATGCACAATCATGCACACACAAACAGACAGACACGTCTCCAAACACACACATCTATACTTCTATACACACACACAAACACACACAGGTAGGTGGGCTGCAGAGTATATGGTGAACACTGATTGATGATCTGTTACTCGCTGGTATTAGGGATGCGAGCTAGCCTGGTTGTTGGGCCAGCTTTTCACGACAATACCAGCAGGAAGACAAAAATGGGTTAATGGTATTCTTCTTTTTTAACGGTTGAAAATTTGAGAATGCACTCCTTGGCTCACCCGCAATTATCCTGGGTATACATTATTCCTGGGTTCCCGCTGTTTTAAACTCAGTTGAAAAATAGGTCAGTCGTTAATGATTTATGGATTTGCTCTGAGTATTCAAGGGGACGCTTGACACTGATGCGAAAATTTAAGAAGTGAAAGAGGACCGGATATGCGCGGTCCAGAATAGCATCTCTGAACACTGGGAGAATCAATCACTGTGGTGCGTTACTTTCAAAAAAAAAAAAAAAAAAAAAACGGTTACTGATCCCGGGCTGAAATGAACTTTACAAGCACACGGGTACATCCGTGATATTCACCATTGAGATTCTATATCTGTCATATTTTTTTATTTTTTTTTTTTTTGATGTGTCCAGAACTACTGGTTCGTTTGTTTCAAAACGCAGTAGCAGCGCATCCAGTGGACCTTAAACCTTAAATCTTCTCTGAAGCGCAGGACGAACTGCAACCTCTCCCTGAATTGTCACGACTCAACGGTGCGCTGGTTTCCCAGCCCTGATGAGACATGACATTCGTGTTTAATATAGATTAGTCAGCTTCGGAAATGTCTCGGAGGAAATAGAGTCGGAACAATTGCCGGAGAACGCAGCGAGGGAACCGCAACCGCCCTCCCCTCCCTGTGTTGCGTTTGTGTCAGCCGCTCGTCTCCGCTTGAGCCCTGTCCATCTCTCGCTGTTCCACTGTCCCCCGGCAACCACAGCTCAACAGAAGGTCGGCCAGCTCCAGCAGAGAGAGCGCGACTGCTGGAGGCCCACGCTTGTTTATCCAGAAACGGTGTTTTTGGAAAGCAGGGTGCTGGCGGACGGCAAACCAGCGGGAATGTAATGCAGGTTAATGGAGACTGAATGGAAATCTAATGGATAAAAAACAGTGAGTTTTACGCGATGGACTAGGTCGGCATCAGAGCCAGGCGTACGCTTTCAAATTCACTGTCTGGCGAATGTTACATTATTATCTGGGCATTGTATGCATTGAGGGTAGATTTGGTTGTCCCTGAAAAGTTTGCCTATGTCTACATTCATTGTAGGAGAACCAATAGGAATTTTCAGAATCTGAACAGCCTCTTCTGATTGGATCCCCACATGCACATGCGTATAGTTAGTACGAAGTTGATAATTTATGAGCAAAATTGAAAAAAAGAAACAAAAACCTCAGCAAAGCTAGGCAGAGCTAGGTAGTAGCTTGTGAAACGTGATGTTATGTTAGTGAAGCTACCAGCTATGTAACCGAACTACTCATTTCACTGATTATGTAAATGGCATACAAAAATAACACCATTAAATTAACCCTGCCCCCAGTGACGACCCCAGAATGGCCTATACATGCTATACCTCTCCCAGCACACAAATGAGGGTTTTATATATTCACCATCACAGAGGAGGGGTAAAGCAAACTGAAACACTATCTCCATATTACTGGCTATTTTCACAACACATCAAATATAAAACTTTTACAATGAATTTTAATCATGGGGGAGGGAGTGAGCATGTTCTATGTCATTCTGTAAAGCACAGGCTAGGATCCTTCAGCACCCACAAAATGGGCTGTGAAATGCATTTCAGTCCATGCTGCCACCTGAAGAGAGTGTTTTCAGTGGTGTGGAGTAGCGCTGGTCGGTTATATCCATTGATATTACCTACAAGAACACACCTGCAGGCCTTTTAAGAGCGGGCTGAAAGCACAGGTACCTTCCCCCTTGCACGTCTCTGATGCTGTGCCTTTGAACTATGGCAACATTTCTCCTATTTTTACTGTAGCTCATTGTCTGTAAATTCCCTTTGATTCACATTAATACAAACAGAGCATATCTGTTGTGGAGGAAGGGAACCCTCCCTTCTATCTCTGTTATGGGACTTTACATATAAGAATACTGTAAGGATTAACAGTAAAACAAAAAAAAAGGATTCATGAAAAAGAAGACTTTCCAATGAATATGAGTTTAAAGACCCCCTCCAGCCTGTTATGGAGTAGAAATCTCCAAAACAAAATGTAAGAGTTATGACACAGTATTACATGTAACTATGGCATGACCGTAAAATATCAGCTCAGAATGAGTCGTGTAGGCTTTTAAAAGTACAAAAGTGTCCAGGTTCACATTGTTACTGGCTAGAAAATGCTAAATTTTGTTGCTAGGTTTAGACTTAGTTGTTACCCGTAATTGTATCTACAAGACTAAATAACTTTAATTAAAGAGCGCCATGATAAGAATAGGTTCTGGTTTCCATGAGTGCACTGCATGCTTAATGAACGAGCCTTACTCTCCCAGTTTGCAATGTCCAGTTGTATCTATAAGCCAAATTGCTTTCAACCTCTAATGAATCCAGGAGAGTGCAGACATGCATTCAGTATCTCCTCTGGAATATAGTGTTGCATGGGTGGTATTTTTGCATGTTGTACACTGCATTGGCAGTACTTAGTTCCATGCTGACATTTTGTAACTTCCTTACATTAATATGATCCAGCCCATTACTTTAATAACATCACTGCAAGTCCAACATTTGCACATCTTTACACCTCTATTGAGTTACTCAACTGAGCTGAAGCAGGATCCTTGCCTGAATGTGTTTTTTTCAGGTATTTTTTCCTGCCAGCCAACTTCTAGTTTGGCCTTTGTACATGCAAGATATTTCTCAATCTGTGTCTGGTTTTATTTTCAGTAAATTCAATTATAAACATAATCAACCTGTGTTTTGTATTTAAACTCCAGAAAGCAGCAGGTTTATATTCAGATAAAATAATTGGTTTATTGACAGCTAGATGTATGTTTATTATCATGCCAAGGAGGTACATTTCATCTGGACAAATAATCACCAGTTCTACACCTTAATAAACCTGAATTTGTTTGAACTGAGTGCTGTAATTTGTGTTCTGTTCACCATTCTTTTTGTCCTCATTTGCAATAATTATGAGCCGGCAAAATGCTTGTGAATGCTGATAAAGGTGGGGTATTTTTGGACTAAGGTGTAGCGGTGGTTTGTAGGGAACCGCGATTTTCAGATTGCCGATGGCCCTGATACAAGCCTAGCCAATGGAATACAAGCGCTCGCGCCCAAACCCCCGAGACCAGCCGGATATGCCTGGCGCCGGACCCCCTGTTTCCAGACATCAGACACATCCGGACCTGAGGTGATACGTTCTCCCAGATTTGGACTCCGATTCTGATAATTCACACCCAGCTCACAGGGAGTGTCAGGGCTGTATGGGGAAAGCCACCCTGATCAAAGGGAATGAGCAGAAAACATATAATTTATGCAGGGAATATATAGCTGTGTAATGCATGAAACACAATACCTCATTAGGTAACCCAGGGTTACTCAATGCCAGTGTCTCCAGGGTTACTCAATGCCAGTGTCTCCAGGGTTACTCAATGCCAGTGTCTCCAGGGTTACTCAATGCCAGTGTCTCCAGGGTTACTCAATGCCAGTGTCTCCAGGGTTTTTTGAGCATCACCCAGGGGCACAGATGGTGGGGGGGAGGGGGGAATTCATCACCCCCAGTTTCATAGGGACCCCAATCCGTCCCCCCCATTTTTGAGAAAAAAATATACATTGAATAAGTGTAAAAGTTGAGACCTTTTGCTCACAGTTTGGTCCCCCCCACTTCAAAAATCTCTTCTGCGCCACTGGTATCACCAGATTGGTTTGACTCCTGGGTCCAGAAGGAAAATTAATTTGTGAAATCAGGTGATCTGATTCATGACTTGAGTGAATATCTGATATGGCACTCCCACAGAACATGGAGCTCAACAGCCCTGACATAACAACTTATCTTGGATTTCTGTATATGTTATCATTTTGTATTATTTATGATGCAGCCATCATCTTGCATGCTAATTATTCATTTTGGTGTTAATGGCATTTGTGTGTGTGTGTGTGTGTGTGTGTGTGTGTGTGTGTGTGTGTGTGAGTGGGTGGGGTGGGGGTGGGTGTGTGTGTGTGTGTGTGTGTGTGGTGTGTGTGTGTGTGTGTGTGTGTGTGTGTGTGTGTGTGTGTGTGTGTGTGTGTGTGTGTGTGTGTGTGTGTGTGTGTGTGTGTGTGTGTGTGAGAGAGAGAGAGAGAGAGAGAGAGAGAGAGACAGACCCCTCTTCTGATACCTGTTCAGTGCCAGAGGTGGAGGATACAGCCGGGAGAGCAGGACCTGATTTGGCAGCAGCGTTCTGCTTTGAACACGGTCAGGTACAGCAGAGGTCTGCCTCTCTCCTGAATATGACATTGCGTATCCGGCTGTCAGGAGTACAAGCGCTACCCTGGGCGGTGTTTCGCAAACTCAGGGATGAAAGGGGTAGAGCGTGGCCCGAGAGATAGATGTGGGAAAAAAAACTAACTTTGCTTTTGGTAGGCCAGCAGTAGAGTGTAATGGCAACTGAACTGTGCTTTCATTTTGGAGGTTGCAGGTTCAATTTCCAGGTAGACTATGGCTGTTATGCCCTTGAGAAATGTGCTTTACCTGACTTGCATCAGTGAATGTCCAGCTGTATGGATGTTGCATTAAAATATAAGCTGTATAAGTCACTGCAGATAAAGGCGTCTGCTAAATTCCATAAATCTAGCATCATGCACAGTTCATAGTTTTTTCACAGCAGTCAAATTGAAATAAGGGTGGGTGATATCCATTTCCACATTTCAAACCACCCTCTGCTCTGAATTATTTAGTTAGCTCATATATTTTATGTGAGCTCACACTTTAGCTAAATATTTCAATAATTTGTAGATGGCAACAAAGGCTCTTCTCATATCTGCATAGAAAATGCTTTAAAACGGCCTTATCTGTAAAAGAAACAGTGCACCCGTGTTATATATCCTGAATGCAAAGTAAAACAGTTAGGATCACAAAAAAAGAACTAATTCATGGTGTAAAGGGTAAAACAAAAGAGTCTCCAGGTCTCATCCAAAAAATGTGTTTTTCTTCACCTTGAGAAAAAAACAAACAGATGTAAATTTACCCTTCTGTAAATGCCCATAAATGGGTCCCAATACACACAAAGTGAACTGAGTTATTTGTTTTTATATTTGCTAAATACTAATATTTGCATATATTCTCAGTGTTTCAGTGCAGAGGTACTTACTTACTTGCAGACTGCTGAATGAGTAACTGAACAAATTAAGGCGGCATTAATTGGTTGGAAGGACAGTCAGTATACACATGGCCCTCCATGACACTGAGTTTGGCATCGCTGCCAGATAACCCCACCCGGATGCGGTGCTGTAGTGCTCCCAGTGGGCCTTAACGACTTCTGAGATAACAGTGAGTTTTATTAAGGGTCCGCAAAGCAGACACAAGTCTCCTTTAGGCCATAAAAGGGGTCGTAACTGGCCCCCTGTTGGGATGACTGTAGGTGCAAACTAGACAGACGATAAATTTCACATGCCAGGGAGACATAAAGTTTACATTTCACATGGCTCTCGGTGGGCGCAGTGCATACTCTACTTCATCCAAGAAAGATTTGATTTCCTGAAAGTTTATTTAATTACATGCATGAAGGTGTGATATCAACTACTAACCTTGAGTCATTGCCCAATTATAAAAATAAAAACATAAATATAACAGAATAATTTCAGCTCATAACACATTAGAATGAAAAACAATTTTCCTGTTTACTGAGAAATTTAAAAAAGTAATTGTGCTTTGCCTAGCATTCTCTGACATTCTAACCAAGAAGGCCACTAAACTAAACTCAGTTTTTATGAATGAGCACATATCATAATTGATTGGCTAAGTAAAAGATTGGTAGGAAAACTGAACTATTGATTAAATGCATGACTGATCCAATGAACGGCCTGTAAATTGAAGCCTGACACATGAAACCTGAAAAAGTATTCTGTGTGGAATAGAGTATTTCCATTCCTCAGCGGAAATTTAGGGGTGACTACACCAAAATTTGGGTTCAGTGCACTTGATGAGGACTCCGTTAGCCACTCCCTCCTTGCCCTTGTAGATGCCTAGGATGACTATTTTCTGTTTTCCCCTTAAAACCAGCAACCTATTCTGACCTGAGCAACCAAATGAGATGACGTAACTGCACAATCGTCTGCTGTAATTGAAGAGCCGCCTGGCAACAAAGAAATCACACACCCTGCGATGCTCAAAGTCCAAGAGTGGATACCACAGGCTGTGAGTTGTGATAGGCAAATAAATGCTTTATGCTTGCTTGCTGTATTCACAGAATAATGGGAGAAAGGATTCAGAGCTAATATATCTCTCTGGGGTCTTGTATACCCATAATGCTGTTCCATTGTTTTTCTAAAGACTGGAGAATCCCATGCTATCCAGAAAGAGCCAGTGCAAGGTGTTTTTTTTTTCTGCTGTTCTAATCTAACACTGAAACACCTGATTCAACTAATCAGTAAATCACGGGTTTCAATCAAGACCTTCATTAGTTGATTCCGGTGTTTTAGTTTCAGGCTAGCAGATCACAGTGTCCAATCTCACCTGTAATTGGTTGGTGTGATGCGGACTTTTATTGAAGCCAATCCTTTAAAAAACCTGATTCAACTTATCAAGGGTTTGATTGAAGACTGTGATTAGTTGATTAGTTGAGTTTCAAGTGTTTATCTTGATCAAAACCGTGCACACACACACACACTTTCCTGGTGAGATTAAGCAACTTTGGGCCAGAGCAAACCCTTACCTGCTCATGTAAAGAAATGCCCTGGAGGAGTTCTACACCCATGGTCCAGTTTATGAACAGGTATAGTTTTGGTGACTCTCCTATTCATGATATGTGGCCAAAAATAAGTCCTAATAATAAATTCAAATGTTTGATGTTTAAAGAAACACCAATAAAACCACCCAGTGATATGCATGGCAGTGGTGTAAAATTTAATGTGGGGGTGGAGCGGGGGACAGGGTCCCGTAAGAACAGCGGGTGTGCAGAATTTCAGGAGGAAACTTTTATATTTCCCACCCAAATGTAGCCAAACTTTCCTGCCTTCTGCAGCACACCTCTCGAAATTGACTCTTCAGAGATGGCCATGAACACGCGCTTACTCCAGATCACCTGATGGAAACCCTTGCTTCTTTCCACACTACAAACGCACAAGAGGGAGCTTCAACCGGCATTCCTCACCAGCTTGACGGCTGGCGAGGCTGAGCCAACCGTCGCCTCGCCAATGGGGACCAACCAGCCATTGCCACCAATGGTGCGGCCGGGATTTGAACACCCACCGGCAAGGCTCACGCCAAAAGGAACTATTTACCACAAGAGCTACCTGGAGGTATGTATGGAGATTTTTTTATTTTTATTTATGTGTGTTCTCTCTACTGATTACCCTGGCTCAATTAGCTTTTTAGCTACTTAAACCGATGCATGATTAATGAGATTTACTATGTGCAAAGCCACATAGCTAATTTATCAAATGATGTGGCTAATTACTTAATCAAGAGGAGAGGCTGGAGTGGAAACCAGCATTCACAAGGCCCTGTATGGCATTGGGTTGGGGCACCACCGCAATGCAGAGACTCCCAATAGTTAGCAAAAGTTTCCATCTATGGTCAGAGTGCCATTTCTCATGCTTCCACAAAAAAATAAATTAATAATAAAATAAATTAAAAGGTTACCGATAATGAGTCATAAATCCTTTCCAGTACGCTGTCGCTTCAGTCCATTTGTCCCTACAATGCAGAGCAGGATACATTGCCAGAAATTACACATTTCCAACTGTTTGATCAAAAAAAGAGAGCCAATTTTGTAAATGGAGATCACTATATGTGACATTGCAGGAAATTAATTGGGTCCACATTGTGAATTAATCAGCACAGTGAGAGCTCGCCTCTTTCTGCCAGGGCCAAGCTGGGCTCGCACCACTGGGAGAATGTGTGTCCCTGGCCTAAATCAAAGCAATTTCATTTAATGCATAAAGTAATAAAACCTAAACAGCCAGAAAACAATAAAAGCAGGAACGAAGATCATAACTGTGTCACCGATTATAGCGTGATAAGGCTATAAATCCAAAAATCAAACATCAGATTAAAATCAATTCCCCAATCATGCATTCGATATATAGGCTTGTTTTACTCTGGCAATAATCTGCAATGTTGAAGCAATTATTCATCTTGACATATTTCTTCATGAATATCTCTTCAGAAAAAGTGTAAGCCATAAACCAACCGAAAATTAAAATGCTGGATCAGCTTTAGGCCGTAAGTGTTCTGGTCGACTGCATAATTAAAATTTTGAGACCATTTATTTCCTTATGGTGATATAAAGGTTCATGGGGTGATGTCATCAAGAGGTGACATCACCCCATGAACCTTTATGGGGTGATGTCATCAAAAGGTGACAGACTTTGTTTAATGCAGGACAGGACAGGCGCAGATGGTCAGGCATCCAAATCATGCCCAGAGAATAAAGGTTCATGGGGTGATGTCATCAAAAGGTGACATCACCCCATGAACCTTTATGGGGTGATGTCATCAAAAGGTGACAGACTTTGTTTAATGCAGGAAAGGACATGAGCAGATCAGGCATCCAAATCATGCTCAGAGATGGCACCACAGTAATGTTTCATCTTCCTATTTTACGATAATAAAACACGTAACCTTTAAACCGAAGTCAAATCATGCATTCAACTGCATTAACATTTAAATTGCAAAAAAAAAAAAAAAAGCAGTCAGTTTGATTCTGAGCTTTAACTGACACCTACTGTGTGTTCCTGATGATATCTCACCCGCCTCAAAATTGTGTACCCAAAGAGCAAAGAAAAAAAAAGTGTGACATTTAATCTGCCTATGTAAAGGTGTTCTGTTGTACTTGTCACTCAAACAAACATTTCCCCCATTGAAATGTATATCATTCATTTTTTTCCCCTTTCAACCATAAAAATACAAGAGTTTCAACAAATAAAGGATTGCTTCATGCTTGCCACTTTGACAATGCTGGCTGACAACACCAGTGATTCCTTTTTAGGTGGAACTCCAAGAATGTACTGAACTACAGAGTATGTACAAATATAAAGCACAGGACCTTGATACAGTATCTGGTCCTTCTTGACATTTAAGACTCTATAACATTTACATTTTTCCTGTATTCACTGCGAGTGAAAGGCAGGGACCCTTATGAAATCACAATGCAGACCGAGGATTCTGCTGAGATAGGGGCCTTGTGTGGTTCAGAAAAAGAAATAAAGAAAAGAAAAAATAACTCTACATAAGCTAAAAATATCATTGAAACTTGAGATCTCCTTCTTACAATTCAGGCAGCGTCTATGAATCACCCCAATAAATAATGCACATGCACCGATCGATTAATATTTCAATATCAAAAATGAGCATGGAATATAGAATACTGTATGGAAAGACTGAATATGGAACATGTCCACCGTCTGCCCCAAGGGATTGTGGGAAGGGAATGAAGACAACATTACCATGTTAGCCCGTTAACTGTGTGTAAAAAAGATTGGAAATATGAGCTTGCACATAAACATCCACTAAAATTTTTCAATAATCTAAGTCCTTAGGAGAGCAAGTAGTTCCCTTTGCTGGATGACCTTGATCTTTAGCTTTGGGAGTTAAATGTATCTCTCATGTGCAGTGCAGCTGGCAAGGAATGTAGTTCAATTTTTAAATCAAAGCTTGAGAAGCAGCAAGAACATGAGTTCTCATCTTAGTTGGGTTAGCCTTCAGCATTTGTGTTGGGTGGAATTCTAGTAGGTGTAGATTCAAATCAACTCAACCATAGGCTTATACCATCACACTATCTGAAACGTGTTAAAACCAATAAGATCGCAGGGCACTGGTCACGTGACCTGAAAAGGATCTTTCTTAGTGCTTGAATGTAGCCCTATTAAACTCATACTTCACAACCGCATTTCATGAATTTGCTCACCTCTTGGACTACAGAGGTAAATTAGGAAGTGAAATCAGCTGTTCTAGTGTGTGGTTTGACCAAATGTCTGCAGACCCAGCAGGCCTCAGGGATTGGAGTCGAACAGGCCTGCTTTAGAGAAAGAGGAAGTCTGTCATCTCCTTTGTCACTGAAAAGTGATACAGACCATCTTTCAACCTTGAAGGGATTCATTTAGTTTGCTGACCCAAGATCAGCTAGGTCTCTGTGCATACAGTAATTTGTCATTCTTTTTTTTTTCCTCAAAGGAAATGAGTCACATTAATACCAAGGACTTCATAGCACTTTATATTACAGCACACCATGTTATAAATACTTAACAAGGCCCTATTACCTGTATTATAAATCTTTTATAAATACATGGTTGATGCTTAGTCCAAACCTGAAGGATTGAGCCATTAAGGATGGATGGGGGTTGCCAGAGTGAGTAATTAAAAATAAAACAATGTGCAGTGCTGAGATGGGAACTTGCAACATACAGCAGCCTACAACAACTATGTGGAGATGTGCCAATCTGGCAACAAGGAGACCCTGTCTCACAGTCACTTCCTATGGAATTTAGGGTTTTCACAGTACTCAGAGATTTATAAAAATGGCCCTGTGACATGAAATAACCCCTCTTCAGAGCAAGGAAGTGGCTGAGATCCCTTCTTTTATCTGAGGATATCTGCACTGACTTAAGCAAATCAGCTGGTTGCCAGATCCAGAGAGCTGCTCCATGTTGAATCCTCCAGTACAAATGCTGATGGAGTGGTTGAAGTAGCCAACACTGCCCCTAGTGGCAGCAAGAGGAATGAATATTCCCATGCCATAGGTTATACAGCAGAGACTAAAATCCCCCTGTGTTCACCACCAATACCTCAATGAAAAATACAGAAGCACAGATAACCACTGTGACTGAGTGTGTGCATGTGGTGTGTGCATAATGCATGTGTGTGAGTGCGTGCATGTGAGTACATGTCTGAGTGTGTGTGTGTGTGTGTGTGTGTCTGTATGTGCACAAATATGTAAGTGCAGTTATAAATGTACATATATGTATGACTACTGACCGAAAAATATGTTTATAATTAAGCACAGAATGTCATATGATGCAGAAGTCATCTTAAATAAAAAAAAACGATATTCAATCAGTCAATCCAAAATGGATTAAAGATTTCCACTGAAATTGTTTGGCATCTTCGATTGAATGTCAGGTGGTGACTTTATAGTAATCCAATGCCCGATGAATTGGCACTTTCCCTTCAGCGGATTTGATTGAATCCGGAGCTTTGTGTACATTCAACCGGCACAGAACCTTCGGATACCAGGCGCGGGAAAAGCAGTGCCCTCTCATAGGTTTACTGAACGCCCTGATGTCTGTCATATGACCCAAAAACTCATTCCCTCCGGGCCGACAGTTCAGCATCAACTAACCTGATGGGTCAGTCGGGGTGGCTAAAATGGAATGGCTTGTGTGTGTGAGTGCGACAGGCTTCGAGAATGCAAAGCTATGAGGCGCTTGAGCACATTTTGTGCAATTGAAAAAAAAATGCATGTACAAAAAAATGCAGAACTTTCTTATGATCCAGTGTCAAATGTCACAGCTTCATTACTGTTTAAGGCAGGGAGCATTGTTTTTCCCTGAGCATTTTTTTAAATGTGTTCTTACTATTCTTACTGAGCTGATGTCTATGCGTGCGTTACGTTTTTGTCAATTAACATTCAATAGTACACAAATATTATGAAATAGCCTTTGTGTTAAAAGAGATTTTTTTTCCAGCAAATTCTGAGGTTCCGCACTACTGCCACACCTGGGGAGACTGGCGTTCTGTATTTGCGGAGCATGCAGCGCTATCAATATCATAATACTGCAAATAATATTAAATAGCAGTCAGTGCATTGAATACGGGCTGTATTTTTACATGGTAGAGCTCGTTTTGTGAGTGAAGCAATATCAAAAAACTGTTAAATTACAATCATACATTTTCGAACGATAGGACTGCTAAGCATCTAGGCGAAAAAAAAAACTCAACAAACGGGAGGTTCAAACCCAGTAGCCTTTTTTGTTTTGTTACGTCGTCGAGTCTGACAAAAAGGGGACACTGCATCTTTAAAAAAAAATCTCAAGAAAAACACACAACCCGTTCAGTCAAAATTGTGGGATGATAAGGACTACTACCACTTTTACTGTTGGAGAGCGGTTACCAGTTAGGGCAGCGCTCGGCTTCGTCGGGTTTCCCCCCCTTCTCGCTCATTGCTGGGAGTTAGGCTGAATTCGAGTCACATGACACGGCCGGAGGCTGAGACTGAGAGAAAAGCACTTCAGTACAGCTTACACCGCCATACTGTATTTTATAGCGTATCTCATTTTTATTGCAACATTTTACTCCCGCTCGGTGAGTACATTTCCAATGGCATTTTTTGGTAAACATTTTTTGTCTTTTGAATTATTTTTTATTTTTCCTCCTTTTGCTGGTATTAAGGGATGAGAATTGAAGTGATGGTTTTTAGCGTTTTTTAAAAATCCAGGCTCCAAGTTTTTAGCTTGCAGTGATTCTGAATCGTGGTTGATCAGTGCTGGGTGACTCGTTAGCGGCAGGCACTGGAAAATACGTGCTCGCAGTCCTGTAAGATAATGCAACTGGTTTTTAATCAAGCGGTTGGCAGTTTAATATTTTTAAAGCATGTCTACTTGTGGTTTTTAAACCATTTTTCTTTTTCGTTTTCTATCGTTCTGACTTTTGCTGTATCTATGCTTTGCTTTGTATTTTGCAGTGTTGTTTCTCAGAGTTTTGTGATTTTGCAAGCTCGGGTGCGTGTCGCCGAGCGAGCGTCTCCTTTTATTTTGTTCCTCTTTTCTTTAAGGGAGTCCTTTTTTAAAGAAAAAAAACCTGGTGACATTTTATCGTGAACCATATCTTGCAGCTTACTGATCACAGGTTTGTTTCTTTTTGTTTTTCTTTCATTTTTACAATTTCTTATACTTTTGCTGAATTGAGTATCGCATATTTTTGGATATTATAATTTTTGAAATAGGTGTTGCGAATCAGTGGATTTGGAGATGAAGTGTTTCTTGAGGGGGAAAAAAAGATCTATGCGTTTTTGGTTTCCTTGTCAAAGAAGACGCACAGCCTGTTTCCCCTCTGCAGGTATATCTTAAGGACGTGTAATTGATTGACACTTTAAAATACCCATGTCTGCAATAAAAGCGAGCAAATATTAAAATGTATATATGTGACTGGTTTATTATTTATTAAATGGAACAATTCCAGAACCCACTGATGTCAGGTTTGTTTTGCATAGGCTGCATCCAGGAGGCTTTTCGTGACGCTGTTATGATGGAAACTTAACCCGAACTATTGACAGACGATGCACAGATGTTCCAACGCTATCATATCTGGCGGGAATGGCGCAGTCCAAACTTTGACAAGTCGCTTTATTTCATGATTTGTCAACATGTCTCTCAGAGCTTGTTGTAGTCCACAGTCTCCTGCATGTCACCATATCCCAGTAATAATGGATAGCTTGGAAGCTCGATCTATGTAAGTGAAGGGGTCATTAAAATGTGATCACGCCTGTTGTTTATCTTATCCCGAGGAGATTAATCGTAGTCTAATACTTTTGCATTGTATTTTCTTGTGTTAAAGTGCCTAGGTAATTGGTTTGCTACAACAGAGCATCTTCGCGTTGACTTATATCTTCACCGCAGTTTGTCTTCTCTTGCCCAGGCAGGCTGTTGTGATTTTGTTCATTACTTCAGCATTTACTGCTTGGTAAACAAACATCAGAGACTCGCCAACAGTTTCAGCTATGGGCTACAGATCACTGCACGTTTGTATGTCCGTGTCCTAGGCCAGAACGCTGTTCAGTTCTCTGCGTCATTTACCTCGTGGTCCGGGGTCGAAACCCTACAAATTATAGTGGCCGTTGATGGCTGTGAATGGAGGGCTGTGTTGCCACAACGCTGTTGACTTGGTGAGAGGTCTCTGCCTCGACGTTAAGGAGAGAAAGATGGCTTGAGTGTATATAGAGGAGTATGCGTCTGCAGGTGCTCGCAGAGTAACGTTTGTATGGCCGTGTACAGTTCAGACTGTATTCTGTGTGACGGTAATATTGAGCAGTTTTAAGGTTAAGGACCGGCAAGTCAAGAACACCTCAGGTCTCAAAATAACGAGCATCAACATTGGTAGTACTGAATGTTGACAGAACCAAGTTTTGTGCATTCATGGGATTCGATAATTGTTGCAAACCGGTCAAAGATATAGTTAGATTGGAATGCAGCTGTGTGGTATGATGCGATGCACACTGTTTTCAGTCTTGTCAGTGAGATGCCAGTTTGAAATATCCCAATGATGTTCTGCTACTGTGCTGAGCTTCTCTAAATCAAACACTGTCCGTACCTAATGAAGAGCACATTTCTGCTCCCTCTCGGGGAGAAGCATGAATGATTTATGAAATTGTTTGGTGAGTTGCATCACGCAGTCATCTAATGGCTAGTTGGCTTTTGTAGTTAGTTGGCACCCAGTATTCTAAATCTTTGCATTAGTCTGTTCTGGTTCTCTCGAAAGCATATTTGGGATGAATGTTAATCATACATGCGCTGGCCAGCTGACAGTAAGCGTTGCATACATCCATAAGTTTAATGTAGGTATATTCGTCAGTCATAGATAGTGGGTCATCGATGCTATTATTGGACATGTGAGTTCACAGGGCGACGCACCTCAAACCGGCGCAGCCCCTGTACTAGAATAAACGGAGTCAACAGAGGGTGTCTGATTTTATGTGCCAAAGCATGGTAGCAGCGTGCGCCGTGTGGAACATCAAAATTATTTGTGTGACACGTTATTATCAATGTTCTGCCAACAAAAAATGTTTCGGCTGTTGACATTATAATTTGACTCCAAGGAAAAGTTGTATTCCCCCTCATTCTTCTTGTCAGTATTTGGTTTCACTTAAAACTGAAATGAGCTTGAAAAGTTAAAGGATGTGGCGAGCTGAAATCGATATATGTATATAGTTTTGGAATGTCAGTATGAAAGCACCCCTTGGTTGGATGCAGTCATAACTCTGGTGACAGCCAGCATCATCCTATAGTCTCTGTTTTGTAAAATATGGAAGTTGCCACACATGATGAAATGTAAAAGGAGCCACTGTGTGATAGAATATATATTAGACATATACATATATAATATATACATATATTATCATGTATTTCCAGAGGCAATTCAACAACTTACCAAAAGTATCCATCATTACGTACGACTACATCATGCATTCAAACATATACACACATGCTTTATATTTTAAAACATGAGATTATATAACATGTATTACTACAGCTGTTGTATGCAATTAAACCAATTACATTTAGCAGTGATGCATTATATTTTTAATATATGTTCCCATGGATTTTTTAAATGTATTTATTTATTTTTTTTTGTATTCATACAATCATTCCCGAACTTCATGTCGTTGTACTGGGATTGGCTAAAGTGAAGAGGTGTGGAGACAGAGACTGGCCTAAATCTCCTTGTGGTGAAAATTTGTAAAAAAAAAAAAAAAAACATCTTGATATCCACAGGATGCTTTTCGTCTTTAATGGTTTAGTTCATCTCATTTTTCTTTTCCATTTTTTGCTTTTGAGTTCTCACAGCCACGTGTGGAAGATTACACTAAGTTTCCCCGCAAGGTGTCAGTTTGCTATGGTAGTCCTGCTGGCTGTGGGATTCTCACAGACCGCTTACCTGCCTACCTGCCTGAGAGGCTGAAAAGTGACATCTCGTCTTTTCTACTCCCCTCCCTTACCCTCCCTTCCCATCCCTACCCCACCATCCCCACCCCAGAGTAAGACATTATGCATTTGTGTTTAGGCCATTTTAAAGAAACCATGGCTGTCTGTAAAAAAAAAAATGTATATAACAAAATTATAACCGTTTCCGCTGTCATCATTGCGGCAGGTCCTTATGATAGCCGACATTACTCACGGCCCCCTGAGCCCTGGCCGTTATCTGGGCCTGGCAAAGCTATCCAGGAGAGAGCTATAAACTGAGCAACACTGGGATATATGGTATCTCATGTGCCGCTGTTGGAATGAATAAAGCATGGAGGGGTGGGACATCAGCCCCTCAACACTGCCTCTTTAACAAGAGCCTGAGCGCACCTGTGTGTGTGTGTGTGTGTATGTGTGTGTGTGACTGTGTGCATGCACGTGTGTGACTGTGTGTGTGTGTGTGTGTGTGTAGGTGTATGTGTTTGCACATACACCCACCGTATGTTACAGAGGAGATATGTAATTCCCTGTAGGTGTGTGTCTGTGTTTGCGTGAGTTTGTGTAAGCAGAGAATTTATTACTGTGTTCATGAGAGTGTGTGTGTACAGACCATGAAAAGTGTAATCATTTCATTGTAGTTATGAAGGTTTTTTTGAAGGGTTTAGGTGGTTTGTAAGTTCTGAATAGCCTCTCAGTTTCTGGCTAGTTGATACAGTAGCTGACATGTAAAAGATGCACACTTCCTGTAGCATTGTAGCAGCTGTAGCTTAGTTTGCATTTCTGGCTTGATTTCTTTGGGAACTTCTTGAGATAAGAGTAGCAGGATAAAATAAAACCTGGATCCCTCTACTACTCCTGGCACAGAAAAGATACTGTCTGTCCAGGCAAAGCTGTGATTAACTGTCTTTAAAGTAAAACTTCACAAGGTCCTGGGACCTGCTTTTTTCCCCCCACTCTTCTCCTTTTTCCTTGACCATTTTATTGGAGCCGAAACACAACGATGATACCAGTGTTGGCAGCCTGCTTCATTCTTCTCTCCATGATGTTATTTTTATCTCTCATTATTTATTTTTAAGGTCACAAAAAACAGGGGTGTATGGAACCCATAGTACATTCGGTGCAAAAACTTAAAGCGTACATAATACATACATAAAGCATGCATACGCATGCCATAACTGCTCATGAAAGCATTTGTAAAGCAGTGTCAATGACTTGCAATCACAACCACCCATTACCCCATGACCATATTGTCTGGATTCACTGTCTTCATAGCGCATTATGACATGGTGTAACCATAAAGCCAATCATAAACTTGTCTTTTACAAACTATTTATTTGGTTGTTTTGTCATGCTTGTGCATATTTTATGCTTGCTTAATGTAGTTTACATACACTTTGATGTGTTTTGTGTACCAAGTTTCTTGTATTTAGAGTAAGTGTGTCTATGGAGTTTGTCTGTGTTCATGTGTAAAACTGAGTTCACTGGTTGGCCGATGTGTGGTTTGGTGTCTCATTAAGCCTGGTCCCTGGAGTGGATTTTTGTTTTGGGAAAAGCAAGCCAAAGCGATGACTGACCTGGATGCTGTGTAACTGTGATTTGGCTCATATTTCTCTTTTTCCTGATTTTCATGTCGTGAACTGGGGAGGGGCTGAGGGGAAACAGGTGATCCCTCCACAGGTCTGCCTGGGGGGTGTTTCCTGCTCATTACATTGCCTTCCCTATTCATTGACCAGCCTCCTGTCAGTATCATTAGGGGTTATTTGTTTATTTGTCATGCCCCAACATACATCCCTAAAGATGGTGTCATGTTTGAAGGCAAGGTTGTTGGTTTGTCTCGGGACAGTTTTGGCAACAGCCACACAAGGCAAAACCACCTCCAGGACAGGCGGTTTCTGGAGCGGGTCCCTGACTCTGTGTCAGCATTAAGGACCCTCCATCTGGTGGGCCTTCTCACGCAGTCACAGTCAGTCACGGCGCGGTCAGAACCCGGTGCCAGACCCCGGGGCCAATCAGAACAGAACACCAGACTCCACAACTCCATATCAGAGTCACCCATCACCCCCCACCCCCCACCCCCTCTTTAAACCTCCTCTCAGAAAGCAAAACAAATTAAACACAATGAATCAATGCATGGGAGCCTGGAAGCAGCATAGCTTCCATCTGCTCAATATCGCCTCTCTCAAACTCATACAGATATCCCTGCATTAGAAGTTATAGATGCGCGATGAATTATTAATAACTGCAATATACCTCATCAAAAATGCATTGTCGGTTGTTTCGTTGACGTCGGAGTGTTTGTTAGTAAATATGTTATTAAGCAATCCTGGGTGGCCAGATTGAGAAACTCTGCATATGCTGGGGGGGAATTTAACAGCCGTGCATTTTTCAAACTACAAACCTGGGCCTACTCTAGTCATCTGTAATAATACATAATTATGGGTTTTAATTTTGTACTAAAAATGAGCGGCCTTATTTTCTAAGCATATACACTCCTACTCACACGTATTCTTAAAATTGAGGGAAGCCTGTTATGTGAGATTTGTGAGAATGACGAGCACTCAGGACTGGCGCTGCAGGACAGGCAGGAGACGGCAGGTTTACCCTGTTTGACATTTTGATATTCTGTTTATTCCGCATCCTCCCCTCTCCCCTGCATGCAGTCATTCACCGTTCCCTCTTCCCTGGACTTAATGATCATATCCTCAGTAAGTGTGTGTGTGTGTATTTGTGTGTGTGTGAAATGCCCACTGGCTGTGAGAGCAGAAACTCACCTCTCATCTCACTGCTGTATTCTTCTTTAGCTGGCTTCTAACTCAATTTTTCAAATTCAAGTTTGCAGCATTGTCATGATTGCTTAGGGTAAAACAATATTGCCAAAAACAATAATCAAAATAAATGTTGAATTGCAAAGGTAGGTTGACAATTATCAACACAGTTTAATAAAACTTGTACATTATTAATATTATTAGTAGTAGTAGTGGTAGTAGTATACATTAATAATACATGCAAAGGATGCTCATGATAAAAAACAATTCCACCATCTCTGAAGTCAGGGTCCCCTTTCATGGCGTACCACATGCTCTCTCCATTGTTATTTTAACTACACTTTTCCCATCCTCGTCTTTTATATCTTAATAAGCGTTTTCAGAAAATATGAATACAATTCATTCTACCGTTGCGCTCTCCTGTAATGTCCCTTCCCTCAGATAAACAGCTTAACTTTGGCTTTGACACGTCTGGTTTTATTAAGAGCTAAGCGTCCCGTGGTCTTCGTCCCTGAGCTGTTAATTTGATAAATGCTGTGATCTATCGCTTAATAACCATAATCTGGTCAATTAAACCCACATTTGAAGACCAGGGAGTTGAAAGACTTTTAAAGTGTCAATTATGATAAAACGTTTGAGTTATAATGCATGACTTATAGGAACCCTTTTAATGAAACTGCAACTCCATTGTTCGTGTAATTTGCAGATTAAATGGTATTTACCTTTGTAACATTTCATTATTTTATTACTCTTAAACTTTCTTTTATTACCTGAAAAAAGAGTACACATTAGAATTAAGTCACGGTTCTCAAGTCAAAAAGTGAGGGTGAATCTGTCATTTTTTCTAGTTTTATTCTTCCTCCTTGTCCCGTACTCCTCGGTTCAGAATGGCTTGTTGTAATTTTAGTTACATCCCATCTCTGAATTGTTCTCTGTGGGTGCAGGAGGGTGCATATTATCGCATCACTTCCTGTGAATTGGGATTCCTCTGGCCCATCAGGAAGGTGCATACTAGCATATCACTTCCTATGAAACATGCTTCCTGCCACCCATCCACTGCCCAACCTCACTCTGTTATAGTTCAGCTATGCAGCACTGTGCAGTTTGACCTAGTGAAATCGGCCATCGTCAAAGATTTGACAAAAAATATTGACTGTTTCTGAAGCATATGCATGTTGGTACACCCCTTTACCTTACAAAGCTTAAAGCCAGACTTTCAGTCACATATTACCCTGGAGTCCAGACTTGATGCACGGAGAAAGGTTCTCAGTACAGACTTTAGACCCTGCATATGAAATACACAGAGAATCAATGGAGCCTGCACACTCCAGATATCTCATAAAACATAGGCAGCCAAGCCTGGACCAAGAGAGCTACCTGTTGTCAAGGTCCCTTGTTGTTGGTGAAATCAAATCCAGCACACCCAGCAGCACTCTAGACCCAGATGTGGCTGTCCTTGTCCTGAAACACTCACAGGCCAGACAGACAGACAGAAATACTGGACTTTTCGTCCCATCGCTGACACAATTGGGTTTAATGGGCTCTCTTGGCTGAAGGCTTTGCAGCTTATGTCCAGACACCATAAAGGAATGTCCTTGCCTTCTCTCTTTCTTCCCTTCATCTTTTCACTCATCTGAACTGGCAGCTGGTCGACTGAGTAACGTTTCTGCCGTCCTGCTTCCACCTGCCCATGCTCTGCTGGTCAGGTAAAAGAAAGAAGTAAGGGTGTGACTTCAGACTTCAGCCTCTGTCATGCACTGATGTGGGAAAGACTCCACTGACTGGACCCCCCTCTTAGGGTCAGATGGGGGACTCTGTTTTTTGAAATACTTCAGCTTTGAACCAAAAAAATCACTTGCCAAAGTGTACGATCATGAAACCAGAATTTTGCTGTTGAATATTGGTGAAACTACATGTTTCTTTTGAAACTATCAGAAATCTACAGGAATTTGACCGTTTTTCTAATGGAATAACATATTTAAGACATACTCTTTGACCATGTTCTGTTGTGGATAATCCAGTATGCTCAGGTGTGCATTGCCTTCCATTGCACAAAATTAAAATTCCTCATGTTTCATCCATTTATGTGTTTTATTTTTTTGTCCTCTACCCAAACGTGGAATTGTGGGTAAGATAATAGCCGGGCTGTTACCGTGCTTGATGGGAGAGTTAAACGCTTGTTTGTTTGTTTGTTTGTTTGTTTGTTCATCATTTTGTACTCTAATGCATAAACAGCGCAAATGTATGGCAATCAGTCTGTTTGCTGATCTGTTGTAGATGAAATTTGAATGGTGCCGTATAATCCGCTGGGAGCTTAATTGTGTTTGTATCAAAGCGCACTCGATCTGATAGCTGAAAGAGAGGAAACGATCACCACTGATTAATGGGATTCAGTGTAATGATGTTCCATCTCTGATCATACTGGCGCTGTGGTGTAGTGAAGTAAAAAATTCCAGTGTTAATTCAGCTCTGAACAGGGACACTCTTGTAGTAAGATATATTTTAAGAATTGATTTGACACCAAAACGTTTTGCGGTGCAGAAAGCCGAGGTGAGTGGCAGTTGGGTCAATGATAACCCACATTTTTACCCTCAGACACAGAAGCAGAAAACCCCCGACCCCGTGGTTTATCCAACCTGGTGCACAACACAACTGTGTATTGAAAACATGTGGAATTCTTGGGTAATATAGTGAGATGTGTTCAACCGCAGTAAATTCACAATGGTTGTTTGTATAGGGCCTTTAAAACATATTTTATTTCTGTATTTCACGCTCATTTCACACGGCCCCTGCCAGACCCCATGCTGTCTTTGGGACTGGTGATGGAGCCTGTGTTCTTCACTCTGTTATGTAGTCGGGTATCAGTGGAGCAGAGCATCAGTGACCTCCAAACTCTCCGTGGAAGACATACTACCACCGCTAACACTGCTGTGGAAGTCTACCGGTTTAAAAGCTTGCTTACTTCCTGATTTTCCTGAAGAAATACCCAAATAATGGCAGCAGAGAGTGGTGAAGTAAGAGTGTGGGGTACTTGATGGAAAATTAACAAACTTTACAAACAGATTAACGACGTCACATTAGTAATAAATGCAATCAATCACGGCACGTGGGACATTATTTTAGGAGGAAGTAAAAAAAAAAAAAATGACCTTTACAACCAAAAAAAACTCATGCTTTTTTGTTTGCTGACATTTCAGTTTTTGGACTTGGACTGCTGTGCAACACCATTTTCAACCTAAAGGATATGATATATAGCTGACAAATGTCAGGTTGAGTCCAGTAGACCAGAATGAATGTATATACAGTACTCGTCTTGGACTGGAGCGCCAGGCATCACGACTAATCCCTTTAACTTTCCTCCCACCGCCCCCTTCCTTTCTTACTCTTTTTTGTTCTTCAATCCATTCAGGAGATTATTTCCCGACAGACTTGGTGAGAAAGCGAAAAGGCGAGGAGCCGTGGTCGTTAGCCATTGTCATTTTTCAGTGCTTGTTTGGTTCTTCCCTTTTTTTTTGCGATTTAGTTGTGGCTGGTGTAATTTTTCATATGGGTCTTTTCTTTATCGTATAACACGCCTGTGATCGGAATGCCAAGAGAGGGAGGCATTCATGACCCACAAATGACTCTGGAGCGCCGAATTCAATTCCCTCCTGCCAAATGAAGAAAACGGCGCACCCGTTCTTCACGCTGCCCAAAAACATTACCCTGGAAATGGGAAAAAAAGGGCTGGATTTGTTCCGTTTAAGCTGAGGCAGACGCATTGGCAGGGACACATCACAGAGTAGAACTCAATCGGTACACTTTTTGTGAACTCGCGGGCGGAAACGCGTGTGTCCTCCAGGTGCGTGAATCAGTAAAAGCGTCACAGAGCCCCCCCCCCCCCCCCCCAAATCCCTCATCTGCGAGAGTGGAACAAATCTGAGGAAATGATATCTACTGCACTGCTGAAGCAGCAGCCAGTATCGATTTCATTCCAGACCAGCCAGGGCTGGTTTATGCCTCTGTATATGTGTAACATGTGTGTGTATGTCTGTCTGTGTGGTTGTGTGTCTGTGCCTGTGTGTGTGTGTGTGTGTGTGTGTCTGTCTGTGTGGGTGTGTGTCTGTGTGTGCTTGTGTTCTTTCTTGTTTGAGTTTTGTGTGAACTTGTGTGTGTGTGTGTGTATGTGTGCATATCCATACATGTATGCCTATGTGTGTATAGGAGTATGTGTGTTTACATGCTTGTTTTTGTGCTCATTTGTTTACGTTTTTATGCTGTTCTGTGTGCATGTGTGTGTGTGTTTGAGTGTAAGTGTGTGTGTGTGTGTATATATATATATATATATATAATATATATATACACACTTGTGCATATACCATGTGTGCCTTTTGTATTTATGTGTTTTTGTGTGTGTACACACGTTTGTTTGTACGTATATACTTGTGTGTATGTGCAAACAGGGGCACGTGGCATATCATACACTCAAATTTGTGTATTTTTGATTTTCCTCAGTCTTGTTCAATGTTCATCTGAACTGACAGCAGTAAGTGTTTAATAAGGCACAGCTTCCTCCATGGATTCTGCCATACTGATCAGGCCAGATCACCGTGAAGCAACAAAGCACAGAAACATATGACACAGAATGGCCATAGAAACTGCAATATAATAATAATAATGATAATGACAATAATAATAATAATAATAATAGTAATAATAATAATAGTAGTAGTATCATAGGCAGCATTTCCATTTCCTCGGAGAAAGTGGCTTGCCTGGAGACGGGTGAAAGGGTAGGGTCGGTATGCCAGAGCGCAGGCTGGAAAGATATGCGTCCTGACAGGCAATGGTTTGTGTGGCGGTGATGCCGTTGATGGCAGGTTGCCGATGGCAACGGTTTGAGTTCTACCGCCATATGGTGTTTTCAGAGCTTAGCAAACCCTCCACTCACCGCTGAGCAAAAAACGTCCTGTAAGCTGATATTTCCTGGCTCTTACATTTTTCTGATTGGTAATGTTTTAGGAGGTATACGGACGTTCTGTGCCACAAACATGACTGTGGTTAGGTTCATGTGCAGAGCTGTATTAAGTATGAAATGTAAAATATTTTTCTGTGCATCATGTCTGCCCTCTGAAATTCACAGTGCTACCTTTTTATGCCACTTCCTGTAAGTCACTTTGAGTTACAAGCATCTGTCAAATGACTTAAATGTAAACTGTGTCATAGAGATATATCTGAGAACAGGAAATGACTTTGTGAGGTATTCAGAGGAATCCAATGAAAATGTACATCTGGAAGAATGAGGATTTTAATACTTCCTGGCTTGTGTGTCATAAAATGTGCCTCAGATATGGCCCATATTTTCCAGCATACCTTAGCAAAGACATTAAGTCAAGATTACATTACAGTCATTTAGTCATTTATCTGTTATACAGAGTGACTTGCAGTGTGGGAGAACATAAGTGCATTCACCTGATTAGTATGAGCATTGGTGCCTGACCTGACTAACAACATTCCCATACCAGAGAGTATGTATGAAGCATCACACCATTAAAGCGCTAATGCAATGCAGCTATGCTAACCACAGCTAAAAATACACACCCTGAGCGCAGAGAATGCATGCATAGTCAGCCGCGCTAAGAGTAAACGTAAATCCATTAGGTATCTTTACCAAACCCATTTAGTACATTCTGTGAGCCCGTGTGTCATTATGAAGGCATGGCCATACATCCCCTCACCCCTGGAAACCGGACATTGTGACTGAGTGATGGAACAAGAGGTGATGGAACATTGAACGGGCTGAGTGAGTGTAGAGATGAGATGCGTATCTGGTTCGGCCAGAGGGGCCAGGGGGGACCAGGGGGGTGGCGGTGGACATGGGGCAGAGAACGGGTGGTGTTGTGTGAAGTGCCCCTGACAGAGGTGATGCAAGATAAACCCCTTGTAAAATGGGAGGCTTTGAAAAGACAGGGTGTCTGTCAGAGATGCTCAATAGGTAGAGGAGGCTTGATACTGAAACGGTCACAGTGCTTTATTTTGTGTGTGGATTCAAGAGGGCCTGCGCTCATGGATAACCTTTAAAAACACTCAGGTGAGAGCCAGGATGTGAGGGGAACAGAAATGTCCTCCAATCGCTCTGTATACCAGATCAAAGGGACACAGGAGTCAGGGTAGGTGCTCATCAAAGCACCTCATCAAAGCAGCTGAACTGAGCTTTATGGCAGACTATGGCCAACTCTCAAAGCTATGATCTCAGCACTGTGAGCTGCAGTGTGCAATAATGCTTAGGAAGCTGGCCTTGAAACTTCAGCCGGTTCCAGGATTGATTCCTTTGTTGGGCTCTGCTGTAGTACACTTTAGTGAGGCACTACATGTCTACCAAATGTAACAAATGGTGGGGTTTTTTGCTGTGTCTATGGTGTTGTGGAGAATAGATCCATAATGGTGAATAAATCTTCTCTAAGACTAAAGCCAGATCCACACTGTACAACTGTGAGTACCAACAGTATGTCCAAAATACCATCGCTTGCTGTAGGGGTAGTCAATGTCAGCTGTACTTAACTGCCAATTAGCTAGCATTGTTTTTTAATTGTCCATTTAGTGTCCAATTACCATTACCATTAAGAAACTGTTAAGATAAGTGTTAAAAGGAAAATGTGGGGATTACCTATCATCACACACATTTTATTTAATTTGTTTTGTGGTTTCTACTTCTGTGAAAAGTGGTCATCTTTTCTTTCATTTTGCAAGGGAGCTCTGAAGATTACAGTTTTCTTCTGTAATCTGATTTAAAAAACTCACCAGATTGCCTATTTTGGCCAAAGCCCCCCCCCCCCCCCCCCCATTACCCTATAATGATGGCTTTGCTATATTTCTTCTATTTGCTATATTTCCTGATGAGTCATGCTGTTATGTACTTAAAATCCTCTACAAATAAATGGAAAATCTTTGAATAGTATTGCCATCCATGTACTCAAATATTTCGTCCCACTGTCTGCTTCGGACACAATTTCTGCTTCAGGGCTTCAGAGAGTGAAAAGCTGAACAACTTGTGTGTACTTCAGCACCATGGACAGCGCCAGGTCAGCGGGTTTGCGCGGTCTGCTTCGGGACTATGGACAGTGCCCAGCACAAGATGTTGACATGCTTCTGTTCCCCATGTGGCTAATGTAATTCATTAATAATTTAAATCGTTCCTACAAGCACCTACAAATTGAAAGTGCACATTCACCAGTTGTCGTTGGGTAGATGTGTAAATTGTAGGCTAAATATGATTTTGTTAAAATAACGCCTAGATGTGATATCACACTGAAGAATACTTAAAAGCTTTTCAAATGTTGAACCTCTGCAAAACAACATCGACCTTGAAGAACAGCTGAACTTACCTAAAGCTGAAGTAAGCTCATGATATAAACTTTCCCCGGTTGTTTATATGAGTCTAGTTCACACAAGCTTCCTCCACTAAAGGCTCTGAGGTCAAAAAATCGAGGCTGCAGGCAGTCAGCCACATCGGAGGCTTAGTGGGTAGCTGCTTCAAACACAACCGAGACCACAGTTGCATCACTGTAGCCTCTGTGGTCTTTGAGTCTTGAAGTATGAGCTGGTCTTTAGTGCCAGTGTCTAATTCGGTACCATGGACAGCGATCCGCGCAACAGCTTAGCGCTGTGTTTTGAAGGACTGCTGAAAGCAGACACCGGCTTAGTGCCAGTGTCTAAGTCAGCGTAATTCAGGACCATGGACAGCACTCTGCGCTTACAGCTTAGCACTGTCTATTGCATATTGAAAGCAGCACGGAAACTCAGTGTCTACTTCAGAACCACGGACAGCAACATGCACGGCAGGCAATGCTCAAGTCATGCTTCAGCCCTGCTTTTGGTGCTAATGAAAAAAGACTCTCTTTGCCCTATTTATGTTCGTATATTTAGTAAGTTCCTGTTTTGCAAATGTATTTACACCAAAAATTTACACCAGTATATGGACCAACCAGTGAGTGTCATGTCTTAATTATACATATTTGGATTTTATTGTTTTTTTTTTTTTTCATTTCTCAAACATACTTGGAACACACACACACACACGTGTACACATGCACACTCAGACACACACACAAACACACATACCTGCAGACAGAGGTAGGTGTCTGAAGCAGACAAGATTAAATCTTGATTCACTTCATCGAATCAATTTCACAGCCTATTTCAGCAGTATCCCCCTCTCTAGGATCAAGCTGAATGTAATTTTAAAGAATAATTTGTTTCGGTTTGGACACACAGAAGGCTTTCCATGGCAGCCCCCCCACACCCCCCCATCCCGTTGCTGGTGATATTTGTGAACAGAACATCTCCTCTATCTTCATGAATTCTAATGAGTTGTCCTTCAGGCTACCAGAACAACTAGACAATAGCACATGAAACTGAACATGTGCTTGGAATTCTTGAAATCAGCGTCTCTGTCCTTGAAATTACATGTTATTTATTTATTTTATTTTACAGAAATTGCATGTGGAACTTGCTGGAAGATTTTCAGCAATTGGCAATGATGAAAATTATGTTATGCTTTTACAGGAATTGATCGATTTTGAGAGTGCTGAACAATTTTTCAATCAGTTGCATTATTCATTTATTTTACACACTCATATTGCATATGCAAATATGCAGTGACATGTTCTTACAACATCATTGCTGAAGTGTTTTTTATCCCCCACAGAGCCAAGTCAAGCCAATCTTAGTGCCGTCCTTTTTTTTTTGTAGAATTTTAGCATAGTTTCTTACCTGTGGATCAATACTGAATATCTGAATATCTTTCTAGCAGTTTTATCATTTTTATCCACCCATTTTGGTTGGCAATTGTGGGCCCACCCTCTGGCTGCCACACAGAGCTCAGACTAGTACAAGTACTCGATAAGTGCGCTGTGCAAGTCTCTGCTTCTGTGCACTCTGCAGTGCTCCAGCTCAGCTCGGCAGTCACTTTGCAGACCCCCTGCTGTGCTGTGTAGTCGCTCAGCAGTCTCCAAGCCGAGCTGCGCAGTCACAGTCATGTGCAGCTGTTGCTAGCTGTCTGCAGGTCCATGAATGGCCAGTGGAGTCACCCATGTGCATCAGATAGACCTTATTACATTAACATTTTGGGAATTAAGACGGCTTTTATACAGCTGACATTACTCTGAGCAAATCCCTGAAACTGAGGCTGTTCAAACTGTAATATAAGCCACTCGGATCATGTACCTTGGTCAAGGTCACAACCTGCGTGTTGAACCTGTGATCTCTAAGTTACAAGTCCAGCTCCCGGGAACAATATTTCTACATTCACTACACTACGTCTGATGTAGTGTTTTAGAATTAGATTCTGGACTTTCGGGTCTGTCACTACCACCTCAGAGCACCCACATATCAATTTCTGCATGTGTGCATTCTTTATTACTTTTGCATATTTGCACGCTGGCTGGAGGAATGTGGCAATTTGGAGACGAGAAGAAAGAAAACGAACGCCTCATTGCTCTTCTGCATCATTCTGCATCCACTTCCCCTCGGTATCCTTGTTCTTTTTTTTTTGTTGTCATTCCCTTGCCGAAATTCTTGTTAATTTGAAGATAAGTTGGCAGAAATAAGACAAATAAATAAATAAATACAAGTAATTAGGACTGCATAAGTACGGAAATCTCAAGTTTGTTTAAATGACTTTGAATCAGACGCTTTGAGCCTGAAGGGTTTGATATCGTGAAATTAGCTACGTCAATATTTAATGTACCACATCAAACACCATGTGGCTTTAATAGTGGAAAACCGTGAGAGTCCTTACAGGAATAATGTATGCTGCAATTTATTGTTAATATGTGGACAAAAAATGAATGTTAATATTTATATGAATAATTGTCAATATGTCATCATGTTGCAGGGATAGATAACCTTGGGTCTGGAATTCTGGAAATGCTTTTTTGGTTTTTGTTCCAGTCAAGCTGTTGATTATATTTCGAGCACCTATTAAGTGTCTGAGTAAAAAAATATATTCAGAACATTCATTAAGTCTCATAAATAATATTATGTATTTAGGCATTCGAACTGAGCAAAGACCATCTGTGGCAATCCAGGGTGGCCTAGCCCTCTCACTGCAATATCTTCTGAATATTTTTTTAAATATTTCAATATATTTAATTCACATGAAGGATGTGTGCTTTAACTAATGCTTTCAATGAATGCTGCTGCAGCTTAGCCAAACTCTCACCCAAAGTCATATTTGAGTGTAAACAAGCAGAGATCAGTCCTGAGCCGGGCTAACGTACTTCCCATAGGTTATGGCAATGGGCTATTACAGAGCTGTAAAGTAGATAATATGAACTTCATTCAGAAAGCCTTGGACATGGACATTTTTTTTTAATGTAGATTTTTTTTTTTTTTTACAACAATGACATTACATGTGTACTTATACAGAGGTCTGATACTCCTTGATTGGCTGCATTTTCTGTATTTCTCACTGAATCAGCTGTAGGCTGATGGTGAGCTCCATTATCCCAGAATTCCATGGGAGGAGTGACCTAGCGAGGTCATAGAGATGAAACCATGGCGACATACAGTGATGGGCCCATGTGTGCATTAATCCAGACCGCTGCTTTACAGAGAGCTCCCGACCGTCTGGTGACAGACACAATCTCCTCTGTCACTCTCACTCCCTCAGTTTAGTTACCTTCCTTTCTTCCTCTCCTCCATCCAGATACCTGTCTGCCTCCTTATTTCCTCATATATCGTTTCCTTCTCTATCTCTCCTTTTCCCTATCCCCATCTTTTTCATGTTAATGTATAAATATATACATTTCTCTGTTCTCTCTCTTTCTACCTCTCCCTTCCCCTCTGTCCCCTTTACTTTCCCACTCTCTCCCTCTCTCTTTCTCATTTCTCTCTTTTCACTCATTCTCTATCTCCCTCCTCCTTACATATTTTCATGTTTGTTATTTCTCAAGCTTACCTATCTCTCTCTCTCTCATCTTTTCTCCCTTTTTCAGTTTTACTTCACACACACACTCTCAGATGCATTTATATACAGTCATGGTGTTTGCACACACACACACACACACACACACACTCTCTCTCTCTCTCTCTCACACACACACACACACTCTCAGATGCATTTATATACAGTCATGGTGTTTGCACACACACACACACACACACACACACACACACACTCTCTCTCTCTCTCACACACACACACACACTTACACACTCTCTTGGTCCCCTCTCACACATTCACTTACACTCTCTCTCTCTCTCTCCCTCGTCTCCAGGGTGATGGCAGGGTAGGGGTTGGAGGGGGCGGGGCTGCTTTGGTACAGCAGTATCTAATGAATGTAATCAGATGTTCTTGGCTCCATATCTGGCAGGCTGATAGTTGTTGTTTCGCAGGCGGAAGTGTTGATTTGGCGCGAGTGGCGCACATCCTCCTTCCTGTTCTCTTTTGATACGCTTACCGTGTCCCAGAGTAGATAGGAAGCCATTTTCACCCAGTCAGGGTTTAAACAACTTTTGCCATTCTTCATCCAGCTATTCATTACAGAGACACGGTGGTGATTTCTATTTTTTTACTGGACAAGACCTCAGTGTAAGGCTGTGCATCCACCTCTAGACATGTGTGAGTATGGGTTAGAAGCACTTTATGTTTGTCTGTGCTTCCACTTTAACAAAGAGGACCATGTTTTGGCAGATTGCGCTGAAATGCTAAAAGGCTGAAAGACATAAATGCAGAACACTCGATGAATAAACTGGGCTGATATAATGTGTTACGCATCGATTCAGCGCAGGTACATATCACTTGGCAACTTGACAGAGTGTTTAGCTGATCCAAACTGAGAGAAACAAACAAACAGAGGGAGCATTACCAGAGCAGGAAGCAAATGCCCGTATGCTTGGATATGACATCACGGATGACATCACGGATGACCTCTTAGATCAATGACCTTCATTCATGGTCCCAGAAGGCCACAGTGTATGCATGAAATTTGTTGTGTCCAGTCCCTTTATCAATTACTATTGTCGTCTTTAAATGTAATTTTAACAAAGTTAAGGTTTGGCTTGTTGCCGTTTGTTATGTCCTTGAATTCTTCACTTTACTGAAATGGTTTAGTTTCAGTAACCAGGTTATCACACTCTCAACAAACTGATTGCATCAAAAAGTCAAATTAACAAACAACTTTATTAAAAATGTGACCAATTTCAAACGGTGTTGTGAGCACAAATGACAGTGAATCTGAGTCATTGAAGGTCCTGGGATGTGAGAATGGGAAATTAATTTTTCACAGCATATGAATCCCTTTCTGATATAAAGAGGCCTTCAGGGAGTAAAAAAAAACCTTCAACTGAATTTAAAAGGGTCTAATTAAGAGCAATTAGCAGCTTATTAATCGACTCAGTGGTTGTTATTGTGGTCTGAATACACGGGTGGATCCCCGCAGGTACTGAGAGTAGGACCCACTGCCACAGGGCACATCCTGGTATCTCACCTGGATGTGTCGCTCACAGGTGGACCTGGGGCACAGCCACCTGAGCCTGCGGTCTCCACTCACGCCCGTGGAGATCCGTAGGGTGAGCTCATTGCTGCTGCAAGTCAGAACTCTAATTTATTCATCACAGCAGTCGATTCACACTCACTCTAGCTTTTCTACGCCGGTTTCCTGGGTTTGAACCGGTCGCTGATTTCAAGGTAGCCGAGATAACGAGTCTCACAGTGGCTTTTGCAAGAGCAAGAGAGACTACTTTTGAATTATAAAGGCATTTCCATCCTAATACCCAGCTGAGAGTCAAGTTTGTAGCGAGTACCTTAACTGGCCACGGCATTCACAACCTGTGTCCCCCTGTATCTGTATCTGAGTCCTTATTTTGAGCAGTAGGCAAATTGATCTCAACTATTAAGTTGCGCATGTTGTTTACTCTTAAAATTCATTCAATACAACTCCTGTATAATGCTGGATCTGCCAAAATGCCTTTTTTTAATGAGAAGTCTGGGAGAAGCTCTGCTCTGCAGAATCCATAACTTCACAAATGCATATGCCATGACGGCAAGATCTCCATTCACTCCTCTCTCCATGAATATTTCCATACCCATACAAATTCTTATAATCAGACCTGCAATTATTCTACAGAATGCCACCAGACCGGGGGGCGGGGGGGGGGGGGTGGGGGGATGATTATTAGCATTCCGCAAACGTCCCCCCCCCCCCCGTACCCGCCCACCACAAACTCTTTTTGTCAGTTTGCGAATTTGACTTTCAAATCAGAAAACGTGATGCTTTGATGAGTGTGCTTTTTAATGTCATTGCTGGAATGACATGTGAGACAGGGGAGAGTGGGGGAAAAGCGAAAGAGTGAGAGAGAGAGAGAGAGAGAGACGCCACCCACGTTCTGCTCAGCCCCAAAAAAAAGGGCTCAGTTATTAGGGGGATGCGGCTTGGTTCTGCGTGAAGCAGAAAAGAATCAATCCCCCGCTCATTCATTCAGCCAGTCAATCAAATGCTGTTTGATACTGATATATTTTTAACAACGGAGATGTCGCTGAATGTTTTGCAGCACCCATTTCTCCAGGGGCATAAAGAGTGAGTCGCAACTCATATAGCTAACTGGAAACACAGAGCACATAAAGACAACGGAGAGGAATCGTATCCCTGGAGAGGATGGAAAGGCATAGATGAAATAAAGAACTCCCTTCGAGCTCAGAAAATGGCCAGGCATTGCTGGAGCAGACCCGGGCTGGAGTCTCAGGGGTTAAAGTCAGTGTTATTTCAGTGTGGTTTGTCTGAAATGTGCCCAGCCCTGTTTCTCTGTGAGAGCTGACCCAGGCTACAGTCTCAGGGGTTAAAATCAGTGTTATTTCAGTGCGGTTTCTCTGTGAGAGCTGACCCGGGGCTACAGTCTCAGGGGTTAAAATCAGTGTTATTTCAGTGCGGTTTCTCTGAAATGTGCCCGGCCCTGTTTCTCTGTGAGAGCTGACCCGGGCTGGAGTCTCAGGGGTTAAAATCAGTTTTATTTCAGTGTGGTTTCTCTGAAATGTGCCCAGCCCTGTTTCTCTGTGAGAGCTGACCCGGGCTGGAGTCTTAGGGGTTAAAATCAGTGTTATTTCAGTGCGGTTTCTCTGAAATGCACACGGCCCCGTCTCTCATTAAGCCCCACTGTGAGAGCTGGCATTCCCTCCTTGCGGGAATGTCAGCATGGCTTCTCTCACAGACCAGTGTGATTGAGGGAGGGTTACGGACGAGTGTAGAAGAATGACAGCTGCAAACATGTGCGGGGTTTTCTTCCTCATACTGTAAGTGAACCCTTCAGCTCCACCCCCCATCCACCTGGCTGGTCAGCACTGTAAAATATATTATCAAAAACACTTCAATTTTGGCTCTGCAAAAAAAAAAAAAAAACTTTTCAGGAACTGATGCCTGTATGTTTTTTAGTCATTAGTATTCCATTTATTAAGCATTATACATTATTTATCCAGGTGCTTGCACATGTTTACATTCATAAATGGTGCTGTCTGTGTCAAGTGCCTTTGTAAATATGATCGATCGCTGCTGGTAATTGATCAAGCGCCCAGGTCAGTGCATCTGGAGAACGAGCCTCAGTGATTACCAAGATCAGCCTGTTTCATCAGGACAGTCCATGATATCAAACATCCACACATTACCGGCATAAACCTCTTCAAAAAGCAAGGAAAATCTCCCTTGGTGGGCAGCAAGAAACCTTTGGAGGACTCAAGAGGGGGCTTGCTGAGTGTGTGAGAGTATTAATAATTACCAGCAGGAGATCATTCAAGTCAATCAGTCAGTTTTGTGACAGAAGTGATCGCTGTCACATTGTGTTAATTGTCTGAAGCTGGGCTGCACTACTGTCACCTTGGCGATTTCAGTGTGTTGTCACAATGTGTAACCCGGTTGCCCGTGCTACGGCCCCCCAACTGCAGGGCATCAGTGTTCCATCAAGAGGCGATGTCAGAGGTCACCGGGCATGCTCAAAGGGTGCTGTGCCCTCCCAGTGGACAGATCACAGTTCCTCTTCATTTACAGCACAAAAACAGCACTCCTGCGCTTGTGAAATAAAGGGGTTTGTGACCCAAATGGACCAGAACATGTTTATAGTATTTGGAAATAGCCAAGGAATGGTTAGTGCCTCCCTTACCATGTTCCCCACCACTCTTGCTGACCAACATACACACATGCACACACACACACACACACACACATACATCTGAATGGGAATAACACACATGTGCACACACACACATACATCTGAATGTGCATAACACACATGTACACACACACACACACACAGATGCACAGCAGAGTAATTCCCAAATGAAACCGCTGGCTTAGGGCACCTGCCAAACAGAACGACTGCTAATAATAACGGTTTGAACTCGGCTGAATACGGTGGTGATTGCCGGGATGTGGGGTGGGGGGGGGGGGGGGGGGGTGATTCAGCTTCAGCCTCTTTGAAGCTGAATCACCCCCGCACCACTCCAGCATGGCCTCACCCACCGAGCAGGAAGGACAGGAAGGGGATAAACAGGGTGGAGGACGAGAGGATGGGAGATGAAGGACGAGGGGAGGCGCGGCGTTAGCGTTCGCCGCTAACAAGCTGCAGCTGAGGGTTGCATGAGTGAAAAAGGGTCATTCATGCCGACTGATGTCGCCCAGCGGCAGCCCAGAGCTCCACGCGGACAATACCCATGAGTTTGAGGACAAAGAGAGAAAGAGAGAGAGAGAGGAAAAAGAGAGGAGGAGGAGGAGGAGAGAGAGAGTTTGTATGTGTGCATGCCTGAAAGTTAGAGTGTGTAAGTATGCCTGAGTGAGAGTGTTTTTTGTGGATGCCATGAGAAAAAGTGCTTAGAAAAAAAAAGTGCTTTGTAGCACCTTTAAAGGTTTTTTATTTGTCCTGCTGGAGGAGCTCTTAAAGGTTCTTCTTAGATACAAAGATCTTTAAGGGGTTCTTTACATAACCCTCAGAATAAGGCTCTACAGAGAACCTGTGAGTGAAATCCATATCAAAGAAGAACCTTTAAGGGTTCCCCCAGCAGGACAAGAGAAGAACCCTTTAGGAACCTTTTTTTTCTAAGAGTGTAGAAAAGCCACATACAGCAATTGATACAGCCACATAAAAAGAAGGAGAGAGAGGGTGTGACTATGACATGTAGATTTTCAAAGACACTGGCTCTGAAGTGTCCATCTCCTTCCTAGTCGAGAGGGCGTGAATTGGTTCCATACTCGGAAAAGAAGACAGCTGGGTCTTTCAGGGCGAAGCGCTATCAGAGAGATCGCTGTATGTGTGCTCCTACCCTCTCCCTGGCCTTTTCAGTTTCATTTCACCCCAACCCCCCCTGCCACCCCCCACGTGTCTGTGTAACCAGCTTGTCAATACCCTTTGCTACAGAGCATCAGTGCCCTGCTTAACTAGTACACTGCATTTAGATTTCATCTAGATTTCTCCATCGATTACCATCGCCCCACCCTCCCCAAACGCACATACACACACCTTGTGCACCGCAATGTGTGAATAAATCAAAGTGCTTCAAAAATGCCAATTCGCCATCAACATCTTATTATTTCTTTACCTGATTTTATGCTGTCACAAACTTCACATCACCTCACGGGAAAACATTGATTTGCTTGGGGAACATCGACGTCGATTGAGTCCCGTTACAGGGAAGGGAATCAAAAGGCAAACAAGCCATAAATCCGACGATTCAGTTTCTCTTCCCCCTGTGTTTTCTTTCAAAGTTACACCCGCTTATCTCACCAGCATTGATGCCAACAACAACTTGTTCTTGTTTTCGCAGCCTCGTTCGGCTGTCTACCAAAGTCACTGCAGTTGAAAGCCCAGCAGCGCCACACCAATGACGCCTGCCACCCCTCGCCTTGATGCACAGCGTTGAAAGAGATGGATTGGACTAATAGCCTTGTCACACATGGTCATACCGCACAGCAATGGCCTCAGTTCATCAGAACATCAAACTCTTATATGGCAGAGACTTCTGGGTAATGTCCAAACACAGAAGATAGCCAGGCATCTATTAGCGTTACAAGTCATAATCGTTCGTTCTCGTGTCTCTCTGTCTCTTCGATGTTTTTCTCTCCTCAAGTGCTTACATTCGCACATGCTTGCGTTTACATAACCGTCCCACTCAGACTTGTCCTCCCTCCCTACTCGGCCTGTGAAATTTGTGATGAATAGGATAGCTAATATAAGTCATTGGAGTTATTCACACGAACAAAACAAACTTAATTGACAATATTTCTGCGCTCTGACACAGCGGCACGACCGACATCATTATGAACTTCTTAATTAAATACCAGCCAGATTTCCACAGCCAATAACGTGGACGTCAGGGCGCTGGGCTTGTGATGGCAGCCCTGCATTATAGACCCTGTGACACGTGATTTATTTCTGAACCGGCTGCTGTCGTCCTTTATTGACCCCCTGTGCTGGAAGATTCAAAAGAACCGTGGCCTCTCCATCAAATTAATATCGTGTTGACAGTGGGGATGGTATCCACGAAATTATCCCTCTCTTGCGCTTTCCTGCTGTTTGTTTTGGATTATCACAGACGGCATCAGGAGTTAATAACTTCACTGAAAGATGTGGGACCGAGGAATTACAATTGAAATGATCTCTCTCTCTCTCTCTCTGTCCCTTCACTTTCGCCTGTTTTGTCCAATTCCACCGCAAATGAAAGGCCGATATGCCAGCAAACGAGAAAGGTCGGACGAGATAATTATCCGGCTGTAATTAATTGCTATGTCTGATAAGAAATGACTGAATGGGAAATAGCTAAAGTGTAATTTCATTATTTATTTTTCCTCTTTTTTCTCTTTCCTCTTCTCCTTTCCATTTTACCGCTAACAAAACAAATTAGAGACGAGACTATTTCTGTCCGACCCGCTTTGTTACGGTGCCGCAGAAAGCTGACGGTCTTCTTTAATAATAATACCAACATAATTAACTAATCAAGCACGGAAATTGTGTATTTAGATTAAGTTAATTACAGGAATTGTTCAGATGAAAGATTCACACAATTCAGCCGCATGAAATAGGCAGTGATTCCATAAACAATCTTTGGAGTAATGACGCCATTCAAACCAGAGGCACTTTCAACTGGTAAACCATTTTAAAAAGCATACAGTTACCAATTAAGTCCATTCAAGAAGTGTAGCCTGTCGCAACGCATGATTAGTGCAGAAATTATGAATGTATAATTGCTACAGTTAGAAGCACTACTGTTATCTGAGGCAAAGATTTATTTTAATAGCATCAAATCAGTGTTCTCAATATCAACATTTAAAAAGAGAAAACGAATGTAAACAAACAATGAGGAAATAGCATGCTATCACACGCTATAGGAACAGCCTGGGTCTACTTGGGCATTCGTGACGTAACGTTAGTCTTCATGAGATTGATACCTACAACAATGCCCCGCAATCCGATTGGTTCTTCAGGTTTTAGCCAGCTGCGGATTGGTTTTTGTGTTTACTGGGTTTGAATCCCTAAACCCCAATAGGAGGATCACAAGCACAATGTAATGATTTGCTGGTATAGGAAACAGACTATTAATTAACAGGCAAAGCGCAACCCTTTGCATTCATAACTTTGACATCAGAGGTTGGCTGTATATCGTAACACGTGTGTCAGGCCTAACTATAAGTTAGAAAAATAGCCAATATATAACGCTAAGCTTCGGCTATTGCAATCAGAATGCAGCTATTTAAACCATCATGACGGAGGCTCATGACGGAGGTAATGCACTTACATGTTCCCAAAATTTTGCATACATAAAATGCACGGTTATTTGAAAACCCAGCAATATGTCTTCTCAGTCAATGTCCTTTGACAAATTTTCATGGAACAATCTTAGAACATGTTACTTTGAAACTACTCATAAATGGTACCTTTACTTGCAAATCTGCTGTGCAGTAGTGCAACTTTGGAAACAGAAACACACACATACACACACACACACACACATATGTATGTATGTATGTATGAATATATGATATCCAGAGGAAAATATGGATAATATATGTATTTTATACCTGGATTTAATATTTGTCAGGTTAAGGTGAATATTGACAAAACTACAAATATGTTTCAGAGATGGTCTGCTGTTTGTTACCACATCAAAACATGCCAGGCGAGTGTACCTCTGGATATTGCCTCTCTCTTTCACACCGTGGTGATCTTGCCATTACCTGTTAATGCAGGTGTCAGTCTGGATCTGGGCTGCTGGCTGAAATAATGCTTCTCATTTCAGCAATCCTGTGACTCACCTTCCCAGGCCGGAGGAGGCTGGCTCTGATCAAAGCCGGCGCGTGAAAAGTCTAGCCTCAGAAAGTTAACTTGATTTAACTCCTCTTATTGGACAGCGGTCCTCAATTGAGGAACTTCTATATCTGCATTCGCCTTGGCAACGGCTTAACGCAGCATGCTGCTGTAGCTTTAATTGACATTTAAAACTGGAGCCACATTCTGGACGCTCTGCTCGTTATTGCATGCTCCATGTGCATTTCATTTAAATGAACAAATTAATTTATTAATTTCTGTCATGCTGTCAACAGCCGGTTGCAATGTGACATATGGACTTGGAGATATTGGCTCAAAAGCTTGGTGCGGATTCTCCTCCCAATGCTCCACCTAATGTCAAAGAAACAGCTGGAGCCTGGCGGGGGGGGGTGAACTGGCAGAAACTGTGCATCCAGGTATTTACGAGTAATGACACCGTCAAAATTAAACTCGCACAGTGAAATTTTCAAGTGTCAAAATGGCAGGGGAGGTATGGTTTTCGAGTTTCGAGTGTCGTTTTAAATGGATGAACACAAAGCAGCATTCAACAGCATCCCTACCTGGTGTTCATTTGAAGTGATACAGGAATAACACTACAGAAGTGTTGCAGTCAGGTATGGTAATGACAGCCGCGGGGAACTGTGGGATGGCTGACACCAACTAAGCATGCAATGCTAACTCTCCAGTGGGAATTGAAAATCAAGTATTCACAGTGCTGTGATACAATTTAGTTTATTCTCGTCAAGCAAACACACCCTAAAATAACCAGGCAGATTTGAGTCACCCCTAATCATCCACTTTACGGGAGAAATTTCAAGTGTTTTAAACAGTGAAGCTAGCTGAGAGGATTTTTATGGTCGGGCACGGTCTCATTGCCACACTCCAGCACTCTAGGGGGCAGTAATGCCCCTGTGAGGTGATTAAAACCTTGCTAATAAAGACCAGTGAAGAAGAAAGGAACAGTGGTGTGTGTGGGGTGGTGTCTAGCTTTATATTTGTTGGATTGGTATATGGAGGGTCTTTTGAGTGCACATGCCACTTTTATTCTGTGTTAAGCACCTGCATGAACCCCCGAAAGGTTGAGATGCAGTTTTGATCTACATTAAGTAATGTATTTTAAAAAAAAGGACAAACTGGCACAAGCTGTATAGCATCTTGTGTTATACAACACAATAGTGTCATCATTTGATAGCTTGCCTTTCTGAAGTGAAAATTTTATGATGGCAGTGTCAGGAACCCAACCTTATAAGGCTGTCATAATCTCTCAACACTACACTAAATCCTCACATGTTCACTTTACAAGTGCTAATTTGTTAATACATTATGTTAAATAGGTATTCTGACAGCCGTACATCCTGAGCGGTTCTTATTGAGTCCGGTCACTGTGGTCCAGCCATGGTTGCAGATTGACCGGGCTTGAGAGTTTCGGTGGGGTTCTCTGCTTCCATTCGTTGAATCTCGTTCAGCTGGTCGTGCTGCAGTAAGAGCTTTTAGACCCTCAGCCTCAGTAGTTTCTCAGACTGAGTGGATGTGCTGTAGAATAAGAACTGTGCAGAACTGTGTGCAAATAACTTTGGTTATTTGTTCATTTGTTTACTCATTTGTTTATAAGTCACAACGTGAAAATCTGTCTTCGCAACCTGTGAAGTACCAGTATATCTAGTGCAGCACAGCAACATTTTAGTGTATATAGTGTAACCTAGAGATGTACTGCCTATCTCATGACCTAACAATGTATCAGGTGTGTGTTAGGTTTAATACATTGGTACATTGCTGCATTGTATTTCTGTACTTCATGTGGTTTAGTTTTGTTTAGGTGTGTTCTCAGTTACCTGAGAATGTTCAAGTGTATTTGGCGTGACCTAGCAGTGTACCAGTGTTGTTGTTGTTGTTGTTTTTTAGTATGATGCAAAGAATGTGAATACAAAAATTTGTGTCCACACCCACCAGTCCTGTCTGGGCAAGATTAAGGCTTAATTTACCGCCAAGGGCGTCACAAGGTCGCAACCCTCACGTCACAGCCCCTGCCCCGAACACGCTGGTGGCCTGTCTCTCCCACCGCAGACAGGATGCCGCGTGCATAAGGAGGTGATGTAGAGCTCTGTCACTTTGTCTGCGCCCTTTACAGAGAGCGCTGTGTGCTTTCGCTCTTAACGCCGTGAATCAAATTAGATTAAAGTAATCTGTGATGCGATGGGGGGTTGTTGGGGGGGCTGGAGTCAGAGTTGGGGGCTTAATGAGAAAATACTCTCGCAGCCTAATGCACATTTACATTTTATATTTCCTTTTTTTGGTTTGTTTTTTTTATTTCTTGATGTTAATTTCTTTGTATAAGAAATATATTTATATAATATGCTTATATGTCATTATATAAGTATATATATACATATATATATATATATATATATATATAATACACCACCATGTCAGTTTATTAGGATTAGATGAATTTTTTGCCTTAAGCAAATTTGTTCTTAAATCATTCATTAGCGTCTAACGAAAACAGATTTCCTCCTCATTGCTGCTCTCTGTCTTAGCGTTGACTCTTCTCTCTCTGTGTGTGTGTGTCTGATTGCATATTATATATATATAATTTTTTTTTCTTGGATGTGGGGATGTACTGTTCATTTATAAGGGAGCTGCGCTTTGGCTGGATTCTCCCAGGGTTTTGATTTTGTGAATAATTAGTGAATTGCACACTAAATATAGCTGTTTAATTTTTAGAATTGTGTTCCCCCTGCGCGAGCCGAGGGTACGCCATTAATCGTGCCTCTGCCGTCTGGGTGACCTGGCAGATAGCGCCGTTTCACAGAAGCACTGGGAAAAGGAGAGAGAGAGAGAGAGAGAAAATAAGAGTAGAGAGAGAGAAAATAAAAATAAAAAAAGAAGAAGGAGTAGGAAGATATCCCAGCTCTTGTGTGGGGCCGACTGTCTGCTGGAGAGCGTGGGGAAACTGCACTGATGTGAAAAGCTATTTACATTCATTTCAGTAGTAGCTGAAATGGAGGGGGAGTATTGTTCTTGTTTTAATTATGTATTATTATGAATTAATCATTATTCATTGGTGGTGGTAGTAGTAATTGTACATGTTATAATATTAGCAGTACACATGATAATAGTAAAAGAGTTGGCGATACAGACAGTAGTCATGATTCATGTTTTAGAGGTAGTGCAGTGTAGGTGTAGCAGTAGATAGTAAGAGTGAGAGTAATATTGGTTGTAGTTGGAGTGAAGGTAGTATTATTTGTAGTATTAGTGGTCACTGTAGTAGAAGTGCAAGCGCATGTTGCTGTAACAGCTGTGGAAGTATTAGGCATTTGTAGTACAGTAAGTAAAAGTGTTAGTAGAGGAAATATCAGCACCAGTAGTAGTGTTGGTAATGTAATATCAGCACCAGTAGTAGTGTTGGTAATGTAATATCAGCACCAGTAGTAGTGTTGGTAATGAAATATCAGCACCAGTAGTAGTGTTGGTAATGAAATATCAGCACCAGTACTAGTGTTAGTAGAGGAAATATCAGCACCAGTAGTAGTGTTGGTAATGAAATATCAGCACCAGTACTAGTGTTAGTAGAGGAAATATCAGCACCAGTACTAGTGTTAGTAGAGGAAATATCAGCACCAGTAGTAGTGTTGGTAATGTGATATCAGCACTAGTAGTAGTGTTGGTAATGTAATATCAGCACCAGTAGTAGTGTTGGTAATGTGATATCAGCACCAGTAGTAGTGTTGGTAATGTAATATCAGCACCAGTAGTAGTGTTGGTAATGTAATATCAGCACCAGTAGTAGTGTTGGTAATGTAATATCAGCACCAGTAGTAGTGTTGGTAATGTGATATCAGCACCAGTAGTAGTGTTGGTAATGTGATATCAGCACCAGTAGTAGTGTTGGTAATGTGATATCAGCACCAGTAGTAGTGTTGGTAATGTAATATCAGCACCAGTAGTAGTGTTGGTAATGTAATATCAGCACCAGTAGTAGTGTTGGTAATGTGATATCAGCACCAGTAGTAGTGTTGGTAATGTAATATCAGCACCAGTAGTAGTGTTGGTAATGTAATATCAGCACCAGTAGTAGTGTTGGTAATGTAATATCAGCACCAGTAGTAGTGTTGGTAATGTGATATCAGCACCAGTAGTAGTGTTGGTAATGTGATATCAGCACCAGTAGTAGTGTTGGTAATGTAATATCAGCACCAGTAGTAGTGTTGGTAATGTAATATCAGCACCAGTAGTAGTGTTGGTAATGTGATATCAGCACCAGTAGTAGTGTTGGTAATGTGATATCAGCACCAGTAGTAGTGTTGGTAATGTAATATCAGCACCAGTAGTAGTGTTGGTAATGTGATATCAGCACCAGTAGTAGTGTTGGTAATGTGATATCAGCACCAGTAGTAGTGTTGGTATGTGATATCAGCACCAGTAGTAGTGTTGGTAATGTAATATCAGCACCAGTAGTAGTGTTGGTAATGTGATATCAGCACCAGTAGTAGTGTTGGTAATGTAATATCAGCACCAGTAGTAGTGTTGGTAATGTAATATCAGCAGTGGAGATGCAGGTGGTATCAGTCCCATTAGCAGTGTGAGTTAAAAGCTGTTCAGTTCCATATTAAAACGGTATTTAAATGAGCTGCGCTCTCTGAGTCTTCCTCAAAGCCCGGCTCTTCTCCTGGATCATTCTCAGGTTTTTGGCACAGCATATGAAGACAGGATTTATGTCACTGTACCGTTAGGGATTACTGAACACGGACTATTATGAGTGAAGGGTGCATGGAGCCCCAAACACCCACACTTTCCCAAAATGCTGTGTGAAAATGCAACTAAAGCCTCTCTTCTTCAATAAGGCAATACAGGTTCTCCGTGTTTGGGTGGAAGAGCTGCCACGTTGTAAACATTCACCTGGAAAGGTAGATGGGTACCTGAGCGGTCTCAGAATCTCAGGGTGACCTGCACTCCTCAGACATGGGCCCCCACTAGTGTTCTCCGCTTTAGACGGCCGCGCCGTCCTTACACCGAGTTTCGCCTGGCTATGACATCTCTGTGAATGTCAGAGAAGGGCACTGGTTTTTCCCCTCCCCAACCAGATGATTAGAAGAGGAGCATTTGGGAAACCAAGGACGCTAAACACTTTTGTTTGGTCCCTGGTTCCGGCTGCTGCCCCACCCCTCTCTGTGATTTTTGGGGTATTGTCCATTGAGAGTGTAGTTGTGTGACAGTATCCTTGGTCAGATATTTCATTTTTTATCTTTATTTATTTATTTTTTTTCAGTCCCTACATAATCAGATTTTGGGCTCTGCCTTCATCTTATGAATGGTAGGTTTTATTTATTTATTTATTTTTTTACTAATATGGAATCTGCAGGCTTGTTCCTAGAGGTCAGATGCTTCTCTGGGCTTATCGTTGGCATTAGTGCCCAAAGCACTGTCTGAGAATGAGATCAGAATAATTCAATCAGATTGCCAGGGCTCTCATATTAGGACACGGCTGGCCTGCTAAGCGTCTGGGTTTTGTGTTCATGGGTGTGTGTGTGTGTGTGTCATGTGGTACCAGAGGGGCCTCATGGGTGGAGTAGGGGAGAGCAGGGCTGCAGTGATTGACAGACTCAAGGTTTTTCAGGGTGAGTTCATCATTAAATTGCATTTCGTCTGAGAGCCCGAAATCTCCTCAACTCGTCATTCAGCTCCAAACATTGCTTTGATACTTTGTAGCTGTGCGGCCGTGTGTTCCAAAAGTGCAGGCGCGTGTGTGTGCGTGTGGTTGTGTGTGTGTCTGAGTATGGTAGTGTAAGGGAGGTGGAAAAAAGAGCTCTGAATTTCAAATGAAATGTGTGGAGTTGGGAGGGGTGGGAGGTTCTATCTACCTGTTACATTTTAAACACAATGAACACTCATTAATTTAGGTTAATTGCTTGCTGATATAGTCATTACACACCTTATTCAGTCTTAATTGATACAGTTCCGATTCCATTTTTTTTAACTCTTAATGGAGACCATCACTCCAACTCGGAATCATGAGTGATCCGCGCTGACCCACTGCAACCAAGTATGCTATCAGTATCCCTTACTTTTACATTTCCACAAAACAACATCACAGACACGACTGCTGCCCACGCCGTTCTCTCTAGCTGTCACAAAATGAATACAAGCTAGATTAAAAATATGCAGAGATAGATAGATAGATAGATAGATAGATAGATAGATAGACCAATAGATAGATAGATAGATAGAGAGACAGACCTATAGATAGATAGATAGATTGGTTTATTGATTGATTGATTGAACGAGGTTAGCTAATTGAACAGTACATAGCAGGATTATTTCACCCTCTTCATCCCATTAGGAGGTGTCATGGAGACATGGTAAGGAAGCAACGCGTGTTTGAACAGTTCTCCAGCTCAGTAATAGACCATGATTACTGGTGTGACATGCGGGAGAGGAAGCTGAGCTGTGAGCCTCTCTAGAACAGTGACAGGGAGCTGTTGACTGTGTCTGTTGATTTTTGAGAATGTAAAGAGTTATGGCGGTGTATGCTGCAGCTGTGAACTTAAATCACTCAATTTCTCTCCTACTGCTCCAGTTTTGATGTTTATTTGGGTCTTCCTGTGTGGCTACATCTCAGAAAAAAGAAAAAAAAAACAACAACAAAGAAGGGGAGAAAAAGCAAGAGATTGAGTATGTAAGGTAGATTGAGAGATTTAGGGAGAGAAAGGTGGAAAAAGTGAAAAAAGGGAGAGTCAGGAAAAACAGAAAGTGGCAGAAACAGGAGAGGAAAATCGTCTGTGAGAAGGCGTTAATTTATTGCTGTTTGCTTTGGCAATGTTTACAAACAGGGTTACTGCCAATAATGCAATTTGAATTTGAGAGAGAGAGGTATTCCAGCAATTGCCATTTCTAACACAAAAAAAGGTCGTTCCCGGAGTGCCAGGCGCCAGCGGAGATAGGGGGAGAGCAGACGGACATGCGTCCTGTCTGCCCCAGGTGAACGCCATTCTGCCCGTGCTGCTGTCAGTTCACTGCGAGACTTGAAGCGCACTGCATTCGTCAGCGTAGCTCGGCTCGCCGCAGATCTCCTGACAGGAGACGGCCTTGTTCATTGATTCTGCAATTACCTATCAGAGCCGGCCACATCGGAGCGGGCAGCAGCCATTTAGCTGCCCTTGTGTTTCTTCTCCGCTTTTTTTTTATTCTGTTCTCGTTACGAAGCCGGACACGGCACATTTTAACACTCAGAACACTCCATATAGCCTGGCGTCTGGCGCTCTTAATAGGATAAACGCTGCGTGGCTGTATCGCGTTTGAGTACGTTATTAAATACTGTCATGAGAGGAATGGAGAGTGAGAGAGAAAGACAGATACAGGGATGGAGAGAAGAAGGGAAAAAAGAGTAATCATCATGTATTTAATATAAAACTTAATCTATGGGTTTCCAGGCTGGCAGGTGATACCGTGTTTTATTTATTTATTTATTTGCAACTAAAAAGAAGTATTGCCCATCTGCACTCATTTTAATACCCACAATCTAACATTTCAGCATCTGGCATCGGCTTTTGTGGTAAAGAGGGAGAAACAGAGAGAGAGGAGTGAAAGAGAGGATGGGGGATGGGGCTGTAAATTGATTGAGGACTAAATGAATAAATTTTAGGAGGAATGAGGATGTTGTTTGTATTTGTTTAAATTCAACTAACGGGATCGTGTTTCCCGGTTTGAGTAATACAGAAAATAAACTGACGACTGCCGCTGGAATTGTGACAGTTATAGAATGTTTATGGAGAGACCGGGGAGGCTCGCGCTGAAGGACACGCCTCAGTCAGTCGCATCATTTGCGGTTGGGATACAAGGTGCAGCGGGAGGGGGTGTTGTGGCGTGAATGGGGGGGTTGTGATCACGCGAAGAAACTCTAAGGTGCACTCTTTTTTTAGCACTGAATTCCTTTTTTGCCCGTGTGTGTGTGTGTTTTTTTTTCTCCCTGTCGCCAGCTGCTGCCACAGATGGGCGAGACGGGAACAGACCTTACACTAATAACACTATCTATTTTCACATAAGCAGACAAACAAATGGTACCAGCTTGGCTAATCATGTGAGGACAGGAATCTTTTTTTTAATTAAGGGGGTTGTGTAAGGTGGTGGTGGGGGTGTGAGAGATTGGTGTTTTGTAGAGGCTGATGTGTGAGAAACAGACACATGTGGCCTTGTAGGTGCTTTATGTGCGTGTATGTGTGTGTGTGCGCGCGCCCGCACACGTGGTGTGTCTTTGTGTGTATGGGGGGTGGCTACTTATATCACACATTATTGGGTGGGAAGAAAACCAGCCAGAGTCGTAATAACACATCTGGTTCTTTAAGGAACAGAGAGAATCTTCCCCTAGCATACTGTTAGGCTACATCTTTCATCTGCATTCTCTCCCTATCACACAGTACCTATGAGCTACTGATGGTAATTTCCTGATATGTCCCAGAGTAAAATAGTATTTGCATATGTATATGCAAATGCATTATGCACTGAGAGATGGTGTTTGCAACTTTGAAGCTAGCTGGTGCATACATGATAGCCTGTGTTCTTTGTGTGAAGAACAGTTGGCTATGAATATTTGAGTACTGTGTTTTGATGTTCTTTCTCTCTGTAGGTTGTCATTGTTTTATCCCAGTTGTGTACTGTAGACTTCTCTAAGATAGCTTAATGCTGTCGTGAGTCCGACTGAGGACAGGGAAAATACTCTGTAATAAAATCAGGTTGCACAAGTCAAAATTCTTTGGCTCTCTCTTTCTAACTTTTTCTTCAGTTGTGCTTTCATTCATTATTTTGCCCTTCTCTTTGTGTTTCATCATGTCTAAGTTGAATCCTTTTCCCTTTAATGGAGTTTTCAGTGCTCACACACACACACACACACACCAATACACATGCTCACACCGGATTAAATGTGCACACACACACGCAAATTTGCAACACATGTATTTATTGCTCTTCTTCCTGTCCTTGTTCACATGATTCATTTTCATCCTTCCCTGTTCTGTGCATCCTGAGATTTTGGAAGGATTGGTAGTCTCCATTTGCCATGGCAACATGCCTGCCACTCATTACAGAGATCAAAGGAATGTTGCTGAAGGTGACATGTACCAAACACTGCAGTCACGACAACAGTAATAATAATCATCATAAGACACACAGAAATGAAATTTTAGCTTCTGATATGAGATTAGGTGCTTTATATAACCAGATGACAGGACTTAAACAAGCCACCCTACTGTTTCTCTTTTAGGTGGTGTTATGACCAGGTAGATTGCAGAGAAGTGATTTATTTACTGTCAGAAATTACATTTTTATACAATCACCATAATAAAGATGGGCTGAAATGTTGAACTGCACTACAATTTTTGTGAGAATGTGTAACATAATATACTTTGGGAGCAGACCTGTCAATTTTTTTGCATATTTTTAACAAGCATATGTATTGACCATCTCCATGTGAAAATAATATAGAATGAGCAGTCATTAGTACAGGTCATTCACCACATCTAATGTACCAACTACTGATCGAAACTGATGACACCTCAAGGGATTAACCGTACCGTATGCTACCAGTAACTGAGTTCAATCAATCATTATGATTTGCTGTGGAGTACCAAACTTTTTCACTGGTTAAAAGACGTCAGGAGTTGACCACTCACTGTGGCTCCACCCTTTACAGGTTTTGTGAAACCTCACAAACTCTTATCATCATGGTTATCCAAGCATCTATGCAGCGGTGCATAAAGCACAGACCTGAACATCCAGAGGGTCTCTGTGTAAAAATACAGACTGTCTGAGCAACACTGAGGTTGTGCTGTCATTATAGTGACACACTCTGGTGCCGTGAGCAATTTCCTGTGTTTGGCAAGCTTATTCTCCCCAACATGCAAACCTCTCACACCAACACGAGGTGGCCAACATCATCTCTCCAGTGGAGGGAAAGCAGGGGTCAGTGTGTGTTTCGGGGGGCTTACATAATTCTGCTGGGGGGGGGGGGGGGGAGGGGAAGGTGAATCATGGGTATTTTTCTGTGGTCAGCCACAGCATGCCCTCTGCATTACCTCCTTTCCTAGTGATGCTTATTTTCGTTTTGGTTTTCACACGCTTCCTGGCTCACTCCTCACCCCGCTCTCCATGCAGGGATGACTCACGCAGCGGAAATCTCCAAATGGAGCCAAGTTCCTATTGGCCCAACCTGGCAGATGCAGGTGCACACCGTGCAGTCATTAGACTGACCCCTCTCTGGGCGGCCCCCTGGAAAGCCCTTGCCAGATTAGCTTAGCGTAATGATTTTGGTTTTTTTGTTAGGTTTGCTTGTTTGTTTCACTCATGTGTTTGGTTGTTCATCTGTTTTTTTGAATGCTGATTTGTTTGCTTGATTTTTTTTATGCATCGGTTTTTCCTTTTCCTTGTTTGTTGTAATATTCGGTGCCAGAGCATGCACCGTGTCCCACCTGTGTTGACCACACCTGTGTAGAGACTGCCATGTCAGTCAGCTGCTGCCAGGCTTTATATTCAGTTGACTGGAACAGAGTACCTCATCAATTCAACAGCCATAATGAGACAATAATGCAACCAGACTGTGACCATAATGTGACTGTAATGAGACCATAATACAACCATACTGTAGCTGTCATGCGCCCATACTCTGGTTATAATGCAGTCATAATGAGACAATAATGCAACCAGACTGTAACCATAATGTGACTAGAATGTGACCATAATACAACCATACTATGACAATAATGCAACCCTGACATGACAGTAATGTAACCATTTCACCACCATTTTACAACTTGGACCATAAACACAGTCCCTTTGGAGCAGTAAGCATATTATAAAAAAGGAAGTGGTTTATTTCCTGTCCGATCAGTTTTGAGATTGTTTCGGGCAACCAGCAGGCGCGCTAAAACCCTGGGGTCTTGAGCAGAGGGCCATAGGTTTGAGTCCTAACCAGGACCCTATTAAGATAACCTTGGGGTTTAAAATCTCGTCCAAGTTGGTGCAGTAATGAAAGTACCCGCTGGATGAGTGATGGGTTTGATCCAGCGCTGATGAGTAACTGGTTTCAGGACTGCAAGCACCGCAAGGCGTCCTGGAAGAGGTTGTCTGTCTGGGTGAATGATAGCTGGTACCAGAGGGGGATTTTAATTAGGAATGCCCAAACGTATTCGTAAAAGCTCATCTTGTCGCCGCGCCGTCCTCCTGTCAGTTATGAAAAGCACAGGCAAGGACAGCGTGCCCTCGCAAAGCGCCTGCGATACCAGCCGGCAGCCCCTTCCTCTCTTCCACAGGAAACACTGTGCAACGGGCGTTTCGAAACCAGAGTCTGCCAGGAGGTTACTGTCCTTAACTCTATGTGGGGTGCCGTTGCCAAAGAGCTAAGCAGTGTAAATGGCTAAGCTGTTAGAACTAGACGCTACCATTAGCATTAGCACAAAAAATGTCATTGTTTTAAATGTAAATGCTACTGAGATTTTAAGCCTTTTGTAGTTGCGGCAGAATCACCATTAAAAATAATTTGTGACTTCTTATGTTTTATTTCATTCAGCACATTTCCTGCTCCTACATTCCTGTTTGAGAGCTCTCTTGACTGACAGAGTAATAATACAAGTGTAAAGCACAGGTTATGAAGGACTGGTGGGTCTTTTCACTCTGCCATAGTGACAGTGAAATTAAGTTTTATAAACCCTTTTCGGGTGGAGAAGCACTCAGCTGTCACTCATTGACTTGTTTGAATCAATAAGAAAAAAGTTTACTCTCTCCACAGCCAATTCAGTCAATGATCAAAATCACAGAGTCACTGAGACTGTGTGGTAGCTACCCATTTTCAGCTCTGCAAAAAAGCTGCAGTGTGTGAGATCTGCCACAGGGGGTGCCAGTGAGCAATGCAATGACCCACCCCTTTGTGGATTACAGTGTATCCCCTGGTGCTACCACATGTCAATACTGGCACAGCTAGGGTTTCATACCAGGCAGTGGGACACATCTATTAATCCAGCGTCTAACAGAATGAGCTACCCAGCAGCTCACTCAGCTGACGCATTTAGTCTCTTTAAGGGAACAAGCAGAGTTTTGTGCATTTGATTAAATGTTGCCCATTGAGCCGTTGTATTTTAAAACCTTTTACTAGTCATTATCATACCTAATGACGAGTGAACTGCTTATATTTATGTGTCCAATGTATATGCTATTCAGTCCTTCACTTGTCTGAAAAGTGAGACTGAGTGATTTTAGATCTAGCTGTAGTTTATGTGTCATGTATTGGTTAGGGAGCTGGGCTTGAAACTCAGGGGTCACAGGTTCAATTCCCAGGCAGGGCACTGCTATTGTACCCTTCAGCAAGGTACTTCATTTGAATCACTTCAGTATAAACTCACCTTTAGAAACTCACAAATGAAGTGATCTTTAGTGCACAATGGTTAGGGAGCTGGCCCTGTACCTGAGAGATTACAGGTGCGATTTCCAGGTAGGGCACTGCTGTTGTGCCCTTGAGCAAGGTATCCCCCTGCATTCCTTCGGTGAAATATTCAGCTGTAGGATAATGGGAAAGCACAAGATGCTCTAGAAGACATCATCACCTGAATGCAAACATGTATATATCTGTATCTAAAGTCTAGCTATATCTGCAAATGCTCATAACACAGGAGCAGAACGATATGCTGCCAGTATTTATGTGCATGCATTGTTTGGATTATAATGTTTTTTATTTCAATATTAAGAGGTACCGATGCCCCCCCCCCCCCCCCCCCCCCCCCCCCCCCCCCCGTTAAAATGGCTTATCAAAGCATTTGCTAGTGGAACCTTTATTATACTTTTTGGGCCATTAATTGAATATTTATCTGCTTTTACAGAGAATGGCAGATTGCACTGTTGAGCCATTGAATCGGAAATAATGATTCGCTTTCATCTGAGATATTTATTTTTTTTTTTTTCTCCCCCTTTTACGTTTCTCTTTAGCCTTCTAATTGAATGCTGTTTTTTCAGCGATTGTGGGAAGAAAAAAACACATGGACATAATGTCATTGTGGGATTTACCCCCCCCCTTCCCCCCCACCTCCAAAATACTTGTGTTCTCTTTGTAAAAGGCTTATTTCTCTTATACGTTTGTGCATGCGCTAGCTGTCGTGTCCTCAGCATTTAATAAGTACAAGGAAATAAAAAAAAGGAAAAAGTTCTTTGTCAGTGAGGAAGAACAGAAACAAATCCTGTATGCTTATGTTATGAAATTGGGTACATGTCAAGGAGTTTGTATTTGCTTTTTTCATTCAGCAGAACTTTCCAACCCACCCAATCCTTTATCCGCCACGATTTAGCGCTGTCCTGTAAATGGTTTTTATTGAATTATTTAACATGCTCCCTGGCATTGTTCAGCGCAAGGTCACTGCTGCAGTCGAAGCAGACCATTTCGCAATCACCGTATAGTGAGGTTGGTTATGAAACCTGCCGTCTTTTCTGCCAGAAGGTCGTTGGTTTTAATCCTGCTTCCTGATGAGCTGCTTCTGGGGGCTGTAGCCCAAGGCTGCAAGCCAGGGGTGTCAAACTGCAGTCCTGGAGGGCCGCAGTGGTAGCTGGTTTTTGGTGTGGTGTTTTAGCACTTAATTGATTAATTAAAATGACTGGTTGGCTAAAGAGTCCACACACCTGGTTTCCAAGGCCTAAAATGGCTGCCAATCGAAAGGAAGAACAAAAACCCGCAGACACTGCGGCCCTCCAGGACTGGAGTTTGACACCCCTGCTGTAAGCCCAGTGGTGTGAACTGTTACATTTTTCCAAGTTTCATTTTTCCTCGTAAAGTTATTGACCACATGAGGGTGGGGGTGGGACTTTTCAGGCTTACATTTTACATCACCGCTTTCTGTCTCAGTATTTCTTTGAATGAAATCGGGAGGTTTACAGGACTGGACTGGGACCTTATGGAGGACATGAATGTACCAACTACAAAAACAAATGCTTATGGACAGGGGCATAGCTAGACATTCTGGGCCCTGTATACAGGCAGGCTCTGAGGGCCCCTCCACTCTTTATAAAAACAAATTCCCACGTTTTGGGCCACTTCAGATCCTTGGGGTATTAATACTTAGTACCCTTTTCCCCCCTGGTGCTACGCCCCTGCTTATGAAGGCTCAGAAACCCTACGAGAGGAGACAGTTGTGGGTGGAGGCATTGAGATATTGGCGCTTTTATTGAGAAGTAGCGGGAGGTAGGCTTTGTCCTGGCACTGGGCCTATTCCAGGTGCGGTTTTGGTGCACTCTTACAGACCCTTGGAAAGCAAAGTCAGTGTTGGTTGTTACTTAATGGTGCACAGCGATCTTCATACCCAGTGGCGCCTATGGTCGTTTGCGGGTATGCGCTGTGTGTACAGTAAGGGTGTGAGGGTTTTGTTTTAGCTTGTGTGACACAGCGGCAGGTGTGGCCACTGTGCCAGGTGGTGAGTGGAAGGAAAAACACAACAAAAAGTTCAACAAAAAGGGTCAAAGGGCATTTATTAGCTCCTTTTGGGGGAAAAGGAAACACAACAAATGGGCTTAACACAAAATAGGGCAGAAACACAAAAATAGCATGGCCATCCGAAACACAAAAAGTCCAACAGCCCAAAAAGTTCCCTGCAGCTGCTCAGGCTGTGCTTAAATAGAAGGCCTAATTGAAGGCAAGTGCTCACAGCTGAGTTGATTAGGAATCACTCTCAGGTGAGCCTGCCTGTTTGTGAGGCCTCTGCTGTTTCAGCTCCAGTTACTTCTCCAGGCTGAGGGAGGGAACCAGGAGACTGACAGCAGTACAATGGGAGGAGCTGAGGAGCTCGCTCCTCCCTCCACCTCTTCCGGTGCCACAATTGTTTTTAACCTTTAATTATCCTTGTATGAAACTGTTCCAGAATGACGTCTGAAGTAGCAGCAGAGGTTTTAAGCCCAGTTCAGATCGAAGGCTTACGAGGCCATGAACTGCACCTGGTGACAATTTGCAATGTTCTAAAACTCACCACCTGCGATTAGACAAGTTGAGACGAGTAGTTCACACTGCCAAGACTCCTCTCTGCAGCATTGTAAAACATTTTTTTTTTTTTTTTTTTTTTGCGTGGTGAATTTTTTGGTCTGAACTGGGCTTTTCTATCTGTTGTTCTTATATTCCTCCTGCAGAATTGCATGGACTGCAGAAGTGCTGTTACTGCATGGTTTTGGTTTACACCTTGAAATCAGTTGGCAATACAAAAAAAAACAAGGTGAGTGCACTGTGTTGTCAGCTATTTAATAGCCGAGTAACAACAAAATCTCATCATGTGGCTTTCCAGGATCTTCTCTACAATGTGACTTTGTATTGGTGTTTTATTTTTTGCTTAAACTCTGTATGTCCGCTACCCGGCAATATAAAAAGTGCCTGCTTAGAAATGCGTTACAATAAAACATTAACACTCGGGAGCTGAAAGTGTAACATCACTTCAGAGACAACCCAACAAGTGGAGTGTGTCCCTGCTTTCGCTGGAGATCCGCATAACTGACACTCCTCTGCTTAGGAATGCCATAACTAACATCTGACAGGGCAGGTCCCTCTCTCTGACTGCGCTGTATACCAGACTTGGCAGCATTTGGTTCTTTGGTGACAATCGCAGTGATGAAAAATGCATGTATTTACCTCTGTTGAGGGAGAGAGAGAGAGAGAGCGAGAGAGAGAAAAAGATAAATCCGTTTTACATGGAGAAACAAACTGTGCATGCCAAATGGGATGAGCTTGACAACCCACAGCTCCTAAACAAGGCAGTCGAGGAAAGAGAGAGAAAGAGGAAGAGCGAGAGAGGGGGGGATGGAGAGAAAGAAGCAAGGAGTCAGGCTGAGGACCCTGGCAATCACTGGATGATAAACACCGGTGAAAGGGTGAGACTTGGATATCAAAAAAAAGGCGAAGATGTCAAATCCTTAATGCTTTTATTAACTCACTGATTTGTTGCAAATTCCTTATTATTTTTTTCAGACAAGTCAGTGATTGACAGCTGACTGCATCTCCACCCATTATGGGGTTGATGAAACTTCAGTCATTCATTATTAGACTGCAGTGGGGTGACAGTCAGATGGATGTGCTCTATTTTGCGGTTCTTAAAGTGTTTTAAGAGTGCTGTGGGAATACAGCTTTGAGAAATACCGGTTTGAGAAATGCTCCAACCATTGTAAGACCTAAGCAAGAACTAAGTCTTGTTCACACTGTGAGTTGTATTTCTGTTTTTTCGAGAGACTGACTGGTTGCATTCCGCTTCGCAAAAGTAGAATGTGGAAGTTCTGTGGCTATAACGGTCAATTTCCAGCCTGCTATATTTGTGAGCTGAATTAGATATTAAAAAAAACATGCGTTTTCTCAAATATGTTATCATCATATCATATTTGTGTCCTTGGTGTCTTTGCAACACAGGTGGAGAGACAGGTTCTTTTTCCTCTTAACTTTAAGTTTTCCGCTGTGTTTTTGAACTTAATTTGAGTGGCTATTGAGTCATTATTACAGATTAAGTACTTGTAGCTGTTGGAGTGGGAATAGAAGAATTATTTAAATTAAATTTACTCATTCACTACTACTACTGCTGCTTCTACTACACTATGCCTAATACTAATACTACTACTACTACTACTAATAATAATAATAATAATAATAGTTATACAAATCTTCATCAACAACCACACTGTCTTCATTGACATGCTCAGCATCGTCACACGGTCGCCCATGGAAAAGTGATCTATCATTATTCATGCATGTGAAAAAAACAGGGCCCAATCTATCTTTACAGCCTGTGAAAGGCCAGTGCGTTTTCCCTTAATGTCGTCTCATGCTCTGTCACCTTAAACGCCGACGCCCTTAATAAGCTGTGAAATAGCCATGCAACAAACATCCACCGCCCGCGCTGATTGCTTTGCGAAAACTCATTTCACATTTGACCCATCAGAACTGAATCCCAGTCACAGAAAATGAAAAGTGCACTTCCTTCCCTTAATTTTTTTCTTTTTTTTTAATTGTAGAAATTGTAATGATTTTGAGCCATAATGTTTTTTTTCTCCCTCTTTTTTTTTTACTTTTTCCGGGGGGTTCTCTTTCCAACATGACATGAAGTCAGGGCTTTTAATTGGATCTGTGGCCTCAAGTGGTGGCCATTACAGAGTCAGAACCGAACTGCCTCACAATACTGCCAGATTTCATGCTCTGAAAAGTAGGGAAAGAGAAAAAAAAATGTCAGAACGACTGAGAAATAACATTAGGAAGATTTGGAAATTCATGAATAAATTTGTAAATAAAAAAAAGAAAAGAAAAATGCCTCAAACGCCTCTCAGTGTTAAAGCATTTTAAAAAGTTCTAAAATGCCGGTAAGCCGTCATGCTTTCAGACTTTTTTTTCATATAAATTTGGGCATTTGCACATGGCTAGTTTCCCTTGCAGGCAGTTTGTTAAATTTGTGCTATTTTTATCACCCTTAACTGCGTGCCAGGGCCAAACTTGACCTGCGGACACGATGCTGCCCCCGGAGGAGAGCTCTGACATTGCACTCACACTCAGTCACGCTCAAATTGCTTTCCATTTGAAGAGCAAAAAAGGGAAAAATAAAAAAACGCAATTCGTATTGCACTAACGCACTCAAACTAAAAACCTAAAATCTTTTTTGAAGCCATGACTGTGTAAGTGCATGAATAATTTAAACAGATCACACAAGGAAAAAAAAAACTGTATAAAAATGTTTTTTTCCTGCTGTCACTTACCTGTGCGCAAATTCACTTTGAGAGTGTTTGTGCCAGTAATGTGTGCTGAAATGCACGTCTTCTCTCCCCAGAAGAGAGCCTCATTAGGCTATGTTTTGAACCAGAGTCGCTGTGTTGAAATAACATCAAAACAACCTCTCAGGCGGTCAGAATAAACACCAACCCATCTTAAACTTGTGGCATCAGTGAATTACTCTTTTTTTAATTGCATATATTAGTGCTATATGGAAGTGCTTCACCCGAGGAGGTCATCATAGAACTATAAATGGGGTATTTTTTTTTTTTTTCAGCTTGAAAATTTCTCAACTGTTTCTGTTCTGTGGGACATACACTGGGTGCAAAAGGTTTCCTTAAAATCAGGGATTTACATTAAGACAACTAGCAACTAACATTATTTCAGCAATGGCTGGATTCTTCAAATGGTGGTCCATGGAAGAGAGAAAACCTCAGAAAGGGAACATTTTATATCTACATTTGTTCTCGTTAAATTGTTGATTGAATCCATGCGGTGGTCTGGTGGAGGTGGGAGGAAAGCATGGGGGCGTTCTGTGGCCTCGCCTGTAGCTCAATGAAAATCGTTGCCCTAACTGTTAGCCATGGAGGCCGTGTTACCTCAAAACCATGTGCTTGTGCACACACACAAGGTCCCCAATTATTTAAACAACCTCGGGGTGCGTAAGTTGGGCCGCAGCGGTAGCGAAACGCAGGAGAGGGCCAGAGCTGGTGTGGGCTGGTTTGAGAGGATGTTACATGGGTCAAGTGGACAGTTTCTGAAGTGAGAATTTTAACAAAGAAAGCCTGTTGGCAATTGCAGTGGATGGGCCTCTCCACTGAAGTGCTACACGGCAGAGTTTGGCTGTACACTAATTATGCCCCCTTGTGGCAACCTCCAACCATCATTAACTGTAGTGGAAAGCTAAGACCAAGACATCTGCCCTCTCCCAGGATGTGATGAATCAGTGTGCCTTTCTGTGTGCGTGTGGGTGTGTGCGCTTGTGCGTGCACGTGTGTGTGTGTGTGTGTGTGTGTGTGTGTGTGTGCATGTGTGTGGGGGGGCTTTAAAAATGTGTGCTGTTGTGTGTGCGTGTGAGTGTGTGTGTGTGTGTGTGTGTGAGAGAGAGTGTGCGTGTGTGTGTGAGCGTACGTGTGAGTGTGCATGTGTGTGTGTGCGCGTGTGCGCGTGTGTGTGTTTGGTTAAGCTGTTTCTTGCTCTGATTTTGGACCATCCCAGAGTGATTGGCACACCGGGAGGGACATGTGATCACTAAATGCTGCATACGCCTTTCCTCTGCCCCGCCCCCCTTCAGATCACTGCAGTGCTAATCCCCCCAAACACACACACACAATATTTTTGGCTTTTCTTTTCTTGTCAGGTCTACTCATCACTGCCACAGGGACCCGTCTCATTCCTCCGGGGTTCTGAGCTTATCGCAGAGGTCTTAAAACCTCTTAGGTTGTCACCGAAAAGGACCTGAGGACTTTCAGTAGAAGCCATTGAGGCATTTATAGTTCAGTTTGCCACTGATGCTTTCTTTCCTTTCCAAGATGGAAGTACAGAAGATGCTGCTTATAATTTTGATATATCATCCTTTATGAATAATACTTCTTAATCATGGTAAAACACCATTCATTTAACTGTAAATATTGAGGAATTTTTAAGTTATTATTGGGTTGAACAGTACAGTAGATATTATAGTGAACAAGGGGATCATCTAAAATGAAAATTAAAAATATTTACATATTTATCTTAATAAAATGACATAATCACAATGCACCTTTGCCAATGGCAGTCATAATCAGTTGATTAATAAGTCAATCAATCAACCAACCAATTAATCAATCAATCGGCATATCAAGTCACCATGTCGGTGGGAAAACAATGTTAATACCCATAGTTATGTGTGTCTGAGGTGATTTCACATACTGAAGCATTGAGCTCATTTTTTATTTGTATTCTAGACTCATCTCCCTGGGCTGTTCTCTGTTCTCATTTCCTCTCTCTTAATTCTGACCATGAGGAACACCCTTCTGTTAATTAAACCGTGTTTGTTGATTAGTACTAAGTGCCCTGTTCAGTGATGGCTCGTAATATCTGATTTCGCTTACTGGTGGGTTGTTGCCGGGGCTCTGATCACCTTTGCGTTGTATACTACTGGTATCGCCTGCCTGTTCTGTCCTGGCCCTTGTAGTCACCATTGTTATTTGTACTTTCTGCTGCTCTCTGCGATGGCCTTGGACGTCTCTTTTGGACAGCAGCATCCGCCCGAATGAATGAATGTTAATAGATGTACCTGAGAGAGCTGCTGACTTTAAGCTCAGCGTGGTGCCCCGGGAAGAGGCAAAAGCCTGGCCAACGGATAATGTAATTTAGCCTGAGCTGTAATGCAGCTCTTTGGAGCTCACCAGCTGTTTATTTTTGGGCGCTTATTGTTTTATGTGTGATTTGATAAGCCAATAAGCAGGGGCTAATTGACTTTGCCGGGCACGGTTCTAGTGCACTTATACGGGCTCAGGCGGGCGGTGCTGGGGTCCAGGGAGGGAGGCCGCCATTCAGAGTGCTGATTAGCGGTGAGAATGGGTGACCTTTGTGTGTTAAAAGGCAGAGAAGGGGGCCTAAATTGGTTGATTGGGGCTATTGTTCCAGTGGACGTGTGACAGGAATATGATCATTATTCTGTGTGGGCATTGTGCACGCT
>JAFBMS010000225.1:72500-80000 GCA_019788955.1 Albula glossodonta
TGTGTGTGTGTGTGTGTGTGTATGTGTACATGTGTGGAGAGAGATATAGACAGTGTGTGTGTGTATGTGTATGTGTACATGTGTGGAGAGAGATATAGACAGTGTGTGTGTGTGTGTGTGTGTGTGTGTGTGTACATGTGTGGAGAGAGATATAGACAGTGTGTGTGTGTGTGTGTGTGTGTGTGTGTGTGTGTGTGTGTGTGTACATGTGTGGAGAGAGATATAGACAGTGTGTGTATAGAGTGTGTGTGTGTGTGTGTGTGTTGTGTATGTGTATGTGTACATGTGTGGAGAGAGATATAGACAGTGTGTGTGTGTGTGTGTGTGTGTGTATGTGTACATGTGTGGAGAGAGATATAGACAGTGTGTGTGTGTGTGTGTGTGTGTGGAGAGAGATATAGACAGTGTGTGTGTGTGTGTGTGTGTGTGTGTGTGTGTATGTGTACATGTGTGGAGAGAGATATAGACAGTGTGTGTGTGTGTGTGTGTGTGTGTGTGTGTGTGTGTGTGTGTGTGTGTGTGTGTGGAGAGAGATATAGACAGTGTGTGTGTGTGTGTGTGTGTGTGGAGAGAGATATAGACAGTGTGTGTGTGTGTGTCCTTCTCTGATGAATTTTACAGGATTGTGGTGCTGTAGGACCTGCCTGTGTATTCGTAGCTCTCGTGCTCTTCCTGACATTCTGATAAACACTTCCTACAGCATGAGCTGCATACATCCGCCACACCGCCTGCAGGGTCCAGACCAAACACAAACAAGGCCGCAAAGTGGCACCGACACACCGCCACCCACATCGATAAAACGCCGGCGCTCAGAGACTAACACGTATGGACGTTTCTCCATTCCTCCCCATTCGATAAATATTGACTGAGGAGACGGGCGTATGAGTTCTATGGATGCATCACCGCAGGGAAAGGCATGGGGCGGTTTTTAAGAAACCCTGATTCTGTTAAGAGAGGCAGGAAAGGCACCTCGTCGCGGGTAAGGACATTGTGGTGTCGAGCGGCAGAAGAACTCCTGGAGAGTTTCTCAGATAATTAGCCTGTCTGAGTCGTCCCACTGAACGTGAATGTCCTTTCGTTTCCTCTTAATTTATCGTCAAGCAAACCTGTGTCCATCTCAATCGATCGGTGCAGTGTAACGTAGGGCAGAACCTCGTCACCATCCAGGAGGTAGAAGTTCTGACTGCCTAAGTGGTATCACGTTTGGGCAAATTGTGAGCGATAGCCAATTAAATGATTATCTGTGCAACAGCAATATATCAACCGGGAGGTCTGTCAGTTTTAATCGTATTGCCATTTTTGTGTGATTTATCCTTTCTTTTGGAGAGTTAAATTAAGGTAAATGTAAAATACGCTTTCAAGAACAGAGGGTTTTCTCTTTAATTTCTGGTTCAGTCATTTTGTTTATTTATTTACTTAGCGTTATGACTTTTTATAGCGCTGTCCTGATAAGTTTAAAAACCGCTGCTCTGATCCCACTGCTGAAAAAAAAAAATGCTGACATGTCTTTTTTCCTTAATCAGCTTTAGTTCTTTTGAAAGTATAAAATCAGACAGTTTGGACACAAGGCGATGTTGGGTTTTGGCAGGAGAAGCCAAGCCAAGAACCACAAGGCTGAATTTCACTCCCTTACTGATTTTTTTTTTCTTTTTTGCATCTGAGCCTTTGGGAAATATGCCATGAATAAGTGGGAAGGGTAGCAGAGTATAAGCAGAGAAGCTCATTAGGGGAAATACAGACTCCAAGTGCACAAGGGATCATGGACTCTCCGCTGAAGCACCACGTGAAGATGAGGAATGAGAGGAACCAATGACATTGTGTTACAGTCCACAACTATGATAGTAATAATAATAATAATAATAATAATAATATAATTATATACAATATATAACTATAATATAGAATAACACATATAATAAACCAATGTGCGCTCACATGCTATCGCATATTATCACACATTATCACACAGGTGAAGTCAAGCACATAATTGTGTACGAGCACACAGACACACACCATACGCACACACACACACACACACACACACATAGATTTGCTCATATTTACACATCAGGCATGAAATAAAAAGTGTAAGAGTGTAAGAAAAGAACATCACTTCCTTCTGTCTTTACTTTCTTTACACTTCTCTTTTCTCTCTCTTTTTTTTAAAGATTAAATCTGTCTCAGACTGCGCAAGTGATCAAATTCCACTCTAAACGTGACGGGTACTCAAACACCCCAGACAATCACAAATTGCACTTAATTTCTTCACACAAGCCGCACAGTTAATTTTTTAAAAGCAGAGCGCTCCACTGCTGGGAAACAAAGCCATGGAAAGAAAAGAGGAAGGGAAAGGAGAACAGGTGGAGACTGGTCTTAATGAGGCGCGAGGCAGACAGGGGAGGTGGGGAAGGGAGAGACGGAGAGAAATCATAAGTGGGCCCCCCCCCCCACTTCCTAACAGTCCACGTAATGGTCTGCTGGGCCGTGCTGGACTGTGTACCCTCAATAGAGGGAAGAGTTCCTGGGGTGCCACGACCGCTGGCTCTGAGAATATACCCCCCCCCCCCCCCCCACTGGGGTGCTGTGCTCGCGGGTCTACGAAGCACTGACAATTTGGGTGAGTGTGACCGCTGCATGATGTAGCGAGACAGAGACGGTAGATTGGTAGCCATGTGCGACGAAAGGGGTTGGAGCTGCAGCAAAGTGAATGCGACCGTGACACGGTTTACGAATTACAGAATGATACAGGAACTTATGAAGTAGCAGCGGAATTGGGCCAAATTGCTAGAAATGAGATGGACTGGCCGATCTGGTCGCTAGGCACAGTCAGGAGATGGCGAGGCTATGACGGCAGGGGCTGGAAGCCGGCACGCTCTCTGTATGACTGTAACATTTAAAAATAAAATGGAGTGGAGAAGAACAGAAGGAAAACAGAAGGGAATAGGCTGGGCAAGAATAGGATTGTATAAGCTTGACTGAACCCCCAAGGGGACATTAGTTTGTCAGGTTAAACATCTGTTTTAGCTGTTCCCTCTTCCCGGCCCAAGCTTTGGGGCCCCGGAGCTTTGGATGTTATTTGATTTGCTCCTTGACAAATGCCATCATTACCTGCAGCTTAAAGCACAGAGAGAGGAGAGATATTGGCATTTTTTTTCCAGAGGAATGGTGAAAAGCTTTCACTTTTGTAACTTGCAGAGCTTTGTGTGTGTGTGTGTGTGTGTGTGTTTGTACAAACAGAAAGTAACCACAAACATTTGTTGGCTTGACTAGTTTTCTGTAAAAAGTGCTGACACGCCTGCCGCACACAGAATCAGGTTCACTCATGAGTGGCAGGAGAAACAAAACAAACCGTTTCTTTTTCGCTTTCTTAAACTTATGTTATATTTAAAGGTAAGCTGGAACGCATGAGTATCAAATTCCACTCTAGAGTATGACAGGTACTCCAACACTCTGACGCTCGCTGACTGAAATTCATTTCTCGACACGGCCGTGCACCTGAGGCAGAGAGGTAGAGCGCTTTGCAGCTTGGAAACCGAACCGTCAGAGGTGAAGAGGAAGGAAAGGGAACGGATGATGACTGTTCTTAATGAAGCATGAGTCAGACATGGCAGATGAGAGAAACCACAATCACACTTGTCATTTTTTTGCACTGAATGATTTTTATTATTATTTTTTTTTTCTGTGAATGCATTTATTAGTTTGACTAGCTCCGAAATGGGACTGACATGGTCGGTTGTTCCTCATTTTTATTTATTTATTCTTTCCTTTGACAGTTGGGCAGTGATTTGACGTTGCAGTGTGGTTAAGTGTGAGAGAATTGTTCAGGCACAAGAACAGGCAGGGATGTGTTAATAGACAGGATGATGTAAGCTGAGCAGAAGGACCTTCAGCAGTGCAGTACAAGGCCAAGGACATCGCCACGGCGACCCTCATGACTCCATTCAGATTTGAGAGAACCTGCATTTTCTACCGTGAAAAGTGTTCCCACAGAGCCAGAAATGCATCACAGCGCACAGCCAGAGCCGTTTCCTCAGAATCTTACAGTCCGGTACCCCTTCAGTCAGGGGTCCATCCTTGGGGTCCCACGCATCTGCTGGGAATTTGGGTTTCAGCACTTGAGTGATTTAACCACCCCATTCTGGTCGGGGTCCCGGAGACTCCAGACCCAATAAAAAAGATAAGAAAGGTGATGTCAAAAGGAAATTGAGGGTTAATTTAAGTCGTTAATGTGTCCACGCACATTTTCCCCATGGTCTACATTTTGACTGATGATTAAAAAGAAATACCCAAAACCCCACTGCCCTATCAGACGTGTAATGGGTCTTCACTGAGTGAGTCTAGATGGCCATATAATTTTCGTTGTGAGTGAGTTTTCATGGATACAGCTGAGGTTTCACCCCACCCACCTCCCCCCACCATTGTTAAGAGATCAGGATATAAACCCATCCTCCCACCCCTCAGAGTGAATTGCTTTCTGTCCCAGTATGGAAAAATTTCAGTTATTGTATTTTTGCTATTGTATGCTGTGGGGTCTTTGGAGTATTGCCATTGCTTAGCTCAGCTGTTAAATAAACCAGGATTTTTTTTTTTTAATTTGTAAATTTGTTTTCTTTTGATTTATCTGTTAAATCTAATGGTTTCAATACCCGAGAATGTCCACTAGGGTGCCAGCCTTCCCAGGATCAAAGCCAACCGTCTCATGGTCACCCATCCTTCATCCTGATTGGCTATAATCTATCCCATACAGATGATTGATTGCTATAGAATGTCAGAATATACATACATATATCTACTTGTTTTCAGATTAGATTTCAGCCATATATAGTTAAGAACGTCAAAGCCGTGCTACAGATTCATTATTCACTTCACTCACTGCTCCGTCTTTTCCAGACAATACCCTTTCAGGAGTAAACTCAGGGGAGAGAGAGAGAGGGAGAGAGGGAGATAGAGAGCGCCATTAATTATCAGAGAAAGTCATTACGTTTCCTCTGCTCCCTGAATAATGGAGCGCAGAGGAGACTCGTCATTAATAAATTCATTACTGCCACTCGATCCCGTCTTCGCCAGGGCCAGGAGAGACGGCCGGCCGGTCTGTCCGTCCGTCCCCTGCCGCGGCTCTGCTGGTGGAACGGGGTTTTCCTCATTAGCGCGCGGTGGCTCTGTCGTCCTGTGACGACCGCAGAGGCCATGTCAGCCGTGCTGTAACGGGGGATGTGGACGGCCCGGGCTGTGGGGAAACGGAGAGAATGCGATAAAGCTTCCCAGACTCCACAAGGACAGAAGCGGGCCGGAAGGTCATCTGAAAAGAAAAAAACAGATAAACAAAAACAAGCTTATTCAGATCATACTCGAGAACACAGATGTAATGATGTTCCCTCTTTAAAAAAATGTGTGACTTGACTCCAAAACACCATTCTGGTTATGTACGGCTGGTTAAACAACAGCAGCCACTTTTTTTGGATGAAGAGCTGTGGACTATCAGGCTGTATCTGTTTGTTTCTGTGTGTTTGTGTGTGTGTGTGTGTGTGTACACGTGTGTGTGTGTGTATACGTGTGTTTTTGTGTGCATGTTTGTTTGTGTATGTGCATGTGTGTTTGTGCATGTGTGTGTGTGTGTGTGCATGTGTGTGCGTACATGTGTGTGTGTGTGTGTGTGTGTGTGTGTGTGTGTTTGTGTGTGTTTTTGCCCTTGATGCCAAAAGCAATGATTCCCAAATGTACTCTTTGCAGTGTGTGGTGGTCCAAATGTTCCTCGGCATTGAGAGGAAGCAGACCTTGTGAGTCCCTCTCTTTGGGGGGGGGGGGTCAGCTCTCATTCTGAATTCCACTTCTGTAAAGTACTCAGTGAGGCAGGGAATCTGGCAGGTTCAAGCCCCTTATAGCCCACCACAGACCTGTTCTCCCAAACACATCTCAGGAACTCATGAGCCGCAGAGTGGGGTTGGTTGGGGGTGGAGGGGTGGGTATTCGGGTGTGGGGGTGGGCAGTGGCCCAGCATTAATTGGATCTAAACTCTCATAGGTGCTGAAATGGAGTAGGCCAAGCGTGTGCTAGCTTCACTAAGTACTTGGTGAACATCCTGTTTAAAACACCATGTACACATGAATGGAAAGTAGTTAAGGGTAAACTCTGAGCTGATATCTAGTAGTCTTGCTTGACGCAGAGTTTTCAAAGCTTGCAGTCTCTTGCCAGGACATACGGCAGAGGCAGAAAGAAACCCTTGGGGTGTTCGGGTCTAGGGTTGAAGAAGTGCTGGATATTGAAGGTAAATGTGGCCAACTGGAATTATGTGTAGGTGCTCAGACACAAGGTAAATAAGTCCAGTCAAAACAAGCCCAGTTTAGCTGAGTGCGATGTTCTCCTCAGTGTATGAAGTCTTACAGTCGTGTTTTAAATGTGGGGGTAAATTTGAAGCAGGTGCATCGCCCATATATGAGTCTTACTAGGGTCATATGCAGGTCACTACTGTTCACTTGCAAGGGAATGCGATGTGGGACTATAAATTGTGTCTCGTTAGGGAGATTTAAAGCTCACGATAGCAATTTGTCTCCATTGTTCTGTTTATATACAGTTGAGAGAACATGCATTTCCTGATCAGTAAATGTTTTCATTTTGTGATATGTTTGTATATATATATATGAGCAGATTGAATTGATGCTTTCATTTAACCTAAATTGATAAATACATTTAAAATAAATTGAGTTGGGTGACAGTGCAGTGCTCTGTACTAAGAAAACTGAGAAAGACTCAAACGAAAATAATTTTGTGATGAAATGAATGACTGATTAAATGACTGATTGATTTAACGACTGATCGCTTGAAGGGAGGTGAGCAGCGGCTCGTAATGGCGCCGTTCAGAGTCGGAACACACCTGAGGCTTACTGGCAGCTGAAGGGTCGCTGCGCCTGGGATGATTTCTGCACATGCTCAGTGGCTCAGCCTGGTCCCAGGCCCTCCGTGTGAAATTTGCAGTTCACATTTGTGTTTGTGCTCTCAACCCCCAGCCTGAGGCTGTCATCAGCACACCATTCATACATAGAGGAGGGACCGTGGATAATTCTGGTACGATGTGGGGAGAATTCTTGGAATTACAAGCCTGTTGGCTCATTCCAATGGTTCCAGCTGATATATCACATCACGTAGTTTCAAAATGGCACCTGATGATCTAAGTCTAAAAGCTGACATATCTGTGAAAGTAGGGGTATTTTGGCCATTAAAGTAAACACTCTGCCTTCCCCATTATTCATTTCCCTGCAAGCTGTAATGCACTTGTCGTTTGTCACAAATGACAAACGTGACAGCTGCCCTGTCTGTCACACCGTTGAGCATGTGAGGGGACATTACTTTTACAGCTAGTTCCATGAACTCCTACATCACCACTGTCTGCTTCTGTTTGATGTGTCTTTTTGTTGAGTAAAATCGGGAAGCAAACTTAGCTGGAGTGGGACTTTTATATGGGTTTCCACATTGCTCTGATGTTGTTGTAGGCATTTTCCTTCG
>JAFBMS010000225.1:82500-155000 GCA_019788955.1 Albula glossodonta
TGTATCTGTTTGTGTGTGTGCTTATGAATGTATGTATGATGCAAGTACTGTATGTATATGGACACACATGTGCAAGTGTGTATGTACACATGTATTTCTGTCCAGGGGTGTGTATTAATGTTTCCACGCTTAAGTATGTGGATGCACACATGAGTCAGTAGGGCGGATGAGAGATTCTGGTGACAGGTTTCACATCTTGGTAAAGAGGGAAGCTGACTAGCGCTGCTGGTCCAGTGGCCTGCAGTCAAGATGGCAGCTCCCATAACACCGATCCTCCAAGCTGCCTGAGGTCACGCTTTCCCCCACAGTTGTGTACTTGACATCCAGTCCATCCACCATCTATCTCTGTCCCCATTTGGCCATTAAGTGGGTATGAGAGCTTAGACGTTCAATTTCTTACACAGCCTGTATGACATGCATTGATTCTTTTCGAAACAGGCTGCCTGTAGGCCTACCAGTGCCCTCAGGTTTCTGTGTATTTGGTTAGCCCAGAAAAGCTAGCCCATGTAAACATTTGCTGTGCACCAATCACAAGGCTTTGAATAACCACGTAAGGCCAAACACATCCTTGCTAAGCCAGGCACAGTTGTGCCACATGAGATTGAGAAACTAGTCAGGCCGCGTGTAAGGTATCCCATCCACCCTTGTTCTGGTCAGGCCATCAGCTGTGAGTGAAATTACCAGGCAGTCCTTATTCCTGAGGCCGAATCATCTGATTGGCTGGTGCACTGTGAGGGAACGTTGCCATAGCAACTAATTTACAGTTAGTGAAATGTATATATATATATGTATATATACACACACAGAGGTGGCTAATTAGTGTGTTTGAACACAAACAGCAAAATATATAATTAGCTGATTGAGTTGAGGAAAAATTTTGTCACTCACCTGACAATAAACTGTTGACAGTAATTTTGTGCACCAGACAGCAGTCACAGAAAAATAGCATTTCTTTGTTGTTTATTGAGCTTTGTTCCAGATTAAAATCCAAACAAATCAAATTTTGTGCACTCTCATAAAACCAAATGATAGCTTGCATTGTGTGTGTTTTTCCCTCCTGAAATAAACAAGTGCACTACAGACAGCAGGATGTAATTACAGATTTTTTGCTTGAGTCTCAAGTTTCGATTGAACCTCAGTCTGGGGAAGGTCACTGTGCCGATTTAACTGACACACATTTCCCAGTTGTGCAAAAAAAGAGAGAGAGAAAGGCTGGTATTTTGTAATTTCTTTGTTCATGAAATGTCGTTTTAATTAGATCTCGTTCTCAGCCGCTCCGACACACAGAGAGCCGTCAGATTAGTACCCAAAGCAATAGCAAGAGCAGCTAAATATGGAAATCATTTGATTTATTGGATTTGCTTTATGTCTTTACCGCTCTGCCGTCTGTCCTTATCCAGGGGATCTTGTTCAGCCATATATTACAACAGCAATTTAGAGGAACGTTTCCACTGTCGCACCTGCTGAATAAAGATGTTGACATTGCAGAGCGTATAAACTCTATGCATGTATCACAGGCCTGTTCATTGTGTTATTTAGTGATTTGCTCACAAGTGCTTCCAGGATCCCTCTTTCTCAGCTAACCAGATTGAATTTGAATGTAGCCATACAAATTGCCGTCTGCAAAAGACAAACAGTTATGCTTTACTGATATGCTTTTGGAAATTCATTTTATGTTTTGGTGAATAGGAGCCTGGCGAGCAAAAATAAATTGATAGGAATGGATACTATGAAGCAAAACTGAATGAGCAAGCGTCTTGGCATACTCATTCCAATGCACACATTTTTAAAGAGGGATAACAGAGGAATTTATTACCTCAAAATACAGGCACAGGCGGCACAAGGGCTTATGGTGATATCTTTGATATGGGATCTGTGTAAAATGAACCAAAAATGGGAAATAAAACATAGTCATTTTAATAAAAATGGTGATATTATTTTATAAAATCCTGAACACAGTCACATAGGGGATCACCTCAGTGTGCGAAAGTTCAGGCGATTGAACATAAGGAGGGTTTTTTTTTTCTTTTTTCGCCTGAGAGAGGGTTGGGAGGTTGAGAGAGCCACAGCGGGAACTCTAAAGCAGTTTTTTTTTTCAGATATGGGCAGATTTAGCCGCCATGTGGAGTGGAAATGATGAGTAGGGGGAGATTGTGCCGGGGTCACCGTCTCTATTCACTGGCCAGCCTTCATTCCACGATCTGTCCAAATGCTCCAGGCCTCTTTTTGCTGTGGTAGGAAAGAGGGCTGCGTCCCAAAAAAAAAACCTCACAACAGCTGCATCCTTCCCTCCTTCCCTCTTCCTAATACACTGGCTGTCGGTCCAGGTGTTACGGAGTGGCAGTGTAGGCTGGTTTTTTTGTTTCCACCTGAAATTTCGCCACATTTTCAGACCAAAACAGCCAGGTGAGCTGAGTTCACTGCGTGATTCATTGTTTTAAGTGGTAGTAAATTGCTTGGTAACGACACAAATTCCACTCCAAGTTCGGTCCCCTGCAGGATAGTTGAGGGAAGCCGACTGCATAATCAGCTATTTTGATTGGTCGGTTTAATGCTGAGTGACAACAAAAACCACCAATACCCTTTAGCTTTCCAGGACTGGGAGTAGCACTCTCCTGGTATACAAATCAGGGCTATTCTACTGCAGTGCCCATTGGCAGTGGTGCCTGTGGGTATTTGCTCAAACCACACGCTACACCACCTGATTTCACTAATTAGTTTGCCTCTGTGGTCCAGGAGGTGAAGTCAGGTGGTTTAACGAGTGTTCTGTGCAAATATCTGCAGCCACTTAGACCCACAGGACATGGAGCTGAATCGCCTTAGTGTTGTGATGAAAGACAGAGAGCCAAGACAGTCCTTCACAGTATTTATTCACTGCCAAGTGTAGTTTTAGAGGCAGCATATATATAAATACCCCCTCTGGCCAAAATCACTTTTTTACTGTATTTCATTTGTATGGTATTTGCACATGGAGGTGTCAAATAACCACCATTGAAGTTTGTCTGAAAGCTACAACATTTTAGCAAAGCTGAACGTTTGAAAATACCTGGCTGTTTTTTAAGCGGCTCTAAACTGGCTCCAGTTTAGAAACCAAAGGTGGGAAGTATGGCAGGGATATTAGATGGGGAAGTTCAGTTATATCTGGCAGGTGGACACAAGAATCAAGTATGTTTCCCTGTATCCCACTTTCATCATCGCCCTGTGCTCGCTTTCCATTCTGCTTCCATTTCCATTGTATTCCACTCCCATTCCTTTCCACTCCCATTCTATTCCACTCCCATTCCTTTCCACTCCCATTCTATTCCACTCCCATTCCTTTCCACTCCCATTCTATTCCACTCCCATTCCTTTCCACTCCCATTCTATTCCACTCCCATTTCATTCAACTCCCATTCCATTCCGGGTTGTTTGTTGTCCTGTCATTATCACAGAGAAACTCTTTTTTTTCATATTGTCTTCAGGAACCAGCTAATAGAGATTTTCCCAAGGGGAAATTCAGTAATGCAGTGCATTACAAGTACTAAATTTTCACCATGAAATAAATAAATAAATAAATTAACATCAAAGCTTGAAACAGCAATAAATCGAAAAAAGGCTTGTTTTCAAGTTTAGCATAATCTTGGAAACAGATTAATATTTATGAAAAGCAAATATAATCTCTTTTGAGTATGTGTAACCATTACCATCGGCAAGTGAGGCCGCAGTTGTTTTTGTGAAGCCGTGGCAGGGCTAAGCAAGACTGCGGTGATTTGTTTTGCGGTTTGCTTGCTTAATTTGTTTTTGTATCAGCATTTGTGTTTTTCAATGACCAGGGCGAGCTTTTAATCTCTTTAGGAGATGCAACAATCAAATGAACAGAACAGGCTGATACGGAGGCGTGAGATTATAAATTGTGGCCCATTCAGTGTTTGCATTGACAAATGAGAGGTTTCAAATCTTCAGTCCTAAATCGTAGTAACGGAGGTTGTGTAGTGATTACATTTCACTTGCAACGTTGTCTGCCATTGGCTGTATCCAACCTCCAAACCAATATACTTGAACATGAAATTTATATTCATGAGGGGTGTTGAGAGTTATCCCAGTCTGTGTATTTTACACAAGCATATGTCACATGGTGTGCGTTAATATTTTTTTCTTTGTAAGAAAAGGGTGACATAGATACAGTGCTGTATCTGCAGTGGGTAATTCAGAATCAGAAACACTCAAAAGCAAAGTTGGTCTGTGGATCTCCATTCATTTCCTTGAGGTTCAGTCAGTACTCATATCTTGTCAAATTATGGAAGCGTAAATTAATTCGTAGGCTTAAGGTCCATGTTGTTTTCTTTGGTATGGCACTGCTGCAACGTCACAACAAGGTGCAAGCAACAGTTTTACTGGACCATAGCCCGTATAGCCAGTACAAATTCTGGCCAGTACTGAGGAGATGAAAAGCCCACAAACTTCTTTATATAATCGCGAGCGCTTAATTCCCTAACCTCCCCATCCTTAGATCCAGTTAATGAATGAACACATTTTTCTGTGACCCACCCCTTATTAAAATTTAGCTTGACAGGCGGTTTTTCTTTCAACCTTCTCAGCTCATCCAATTAAAGTTTTTTTGTTGTTTTTTTTCAACTTTTCTTTTCCCACATTAATGCCTTTGTTTTCTCTTATGCTGCATTTCTTCTGTTTTCAAAGAATTCATATTTGTTACTCCTAGCATAGCGCTCTGGTACTTGTTTTTTTTTTCTCATTCGTAGACTTACATTAGAAAATGACATTTACTTTGTGATATGTAACAATACCCACATGTGTTTTGTGTGATTGTATATGGAAGTCATATAACTTGCACTCTCAACATGCTTCCTGGGACCACCTCATTACCATTGCCTCTGGGCCGTAGGTCTCATCTTGGGTATCACTATGTCTCTGTGCTCCATGTACCATACATTAAACTAGGGTTATTCAACTCCAGGTCCTGAGGGCCGCAGTTGCTGCTGAAATTCGCTTCAGCCATTCGCTACACCACCTGGTTTCACTAATTATGTATTGGTTCATGAGGTGAGGCCACTACTGAAGTCAGGTGTGTGAGATGTGTCTGCATGAAATACCTGTAGACACTGTGGCCCTCAGGACCTGCATTTGACCATTTTCAGGGAGGTATGATTTTTTTTTTAGTCTTTTGCACAGCAAAATGGAATTACATGCCTGTCTGTAATACAGGGATGCTGACTTAGCTTCTATGGTCTAATTTTCAGGACAGCCTCCTCTGTCCTCAGGAGCTCATAGTATTGAGTTTTGCTTTCACTAAGGCACCCCGGTCACATATAACAGCATTCTGCATGTATTTATCTATTTTATTTAAGCTCAATCTCTTTTATGACAGTATTAATTTGCGGCAAGCCTTGGGTCCCGTATCCATGCATTTAATACCTAATTTAATTCACTTGCACAGCGTCTGAGTCACATCACCTTTGCTTGTAAAGCGATGCTAGCTGCTCTGTCATGGTGCTCGCAGGTCCTCTTGTTATGTGCACTCAGTGGTGTTTCGCATCATGACCTTTTTCAAGTTGATGTGGGCCAAAGCCTCAGCCGAATAAAATAAAAAAACAAACACAGCGTATTCACAAGTTCTGTGCCTTGCTACAGCAGTGACATTCCATCACTTTTTAAAAGGTCGCAAACCTTTGCTTTAACACATCACCCTTGGGGGGGGGGGGGGGGGGGGGGGGGTTGCAGAATGTTTGCAGAATGCTTAGGTGCTTATGAACAGATTGTTTTTATGAGATATCACTTACAGGTCAGTCTTCATTGTAGTCCCCTAGGCTTCTGTCCTTATGGCAACATGATGTACTTTTATATTGAAAATATATGGGGAATATAATATATTTTACTGCAATGTTTATACAAACCACAGCTAGTTGCATACATGCGCATAAATCATGCCATTCTGATATCCGTTCTGATGGTCATAATTAATGTTTTTAATTGTAATTTGATACATTTGATTTTTAAAAGGACACTCTCAAACCTGTCTGTCCAATGATGTTCTCTGAGACAGTTCTGGATGAGCCAATTAGAAAGCTCTTCACGTAGTGGTGGAAACGATCTAGGAAAGCAGAACCTCAGCTTCCCCCTTCTCACCTGATGGGGTCCGCATCCCAGCATGCCCAGGCCAGTGTCACAGGGCAATCGACCTCGCTGCGTTCAGGGGCAGCTCACAGCGCAAAGAACACAGGTCAAATTCAAAGAGTTTTAAAAATAGCAGCAGTACTACAGAGCAGAACATTCGACACTGAGAGCCAATGGAATGGACGTGTGGTTATTTGTGAACGTATGTTTGCAATGTCTGTTCCTGAGCGTGTTTGTGAGCCCATTTGCATTGTTTGTGAGCTTATTTGAACTGCCCACCTGCGGCTCTTTGATGGTGTCTGGCATTGATCCAGACCAGGCAAAGCGGGGTCTTTGTGTGGTAAATGCCCGCTGTTCTGGCCGTGCCCATTAGAGTGAAACACTCACCGCAAAAGGGATCGCCGGGAGCGCCGAACGGCATCGTGCGGAATTGAAAGGACCCCCGCGATTCAAATGTGGGCCCACACAGCTGGAGGGCATTTTAAACAGCAGCCTCGGTGAATTCTCGGCCAAAAAGGAAGTGAGACAGGTCTAAGAAGGATAAGATATAAAAATATAAAGAAGATATGAATTTTAAAAAATAACTAGTATTAAGCAATGTAAACAGTAAACACTGTATACAGTGTCCATCAACCATTCACTTACCCTGTGTGCCATGCCTATGAGTGTTATCTGAGTGCCTATTCTAAAAAGGCATTGGGACAATGTGGATTGGCCTTTCGTATGGTCATAAATACAAGTGCAACATTATGCTGACTAAGACCTGTAAAAAAACATGCACCCATATGCTACCTTGGTTGTCATCCATATTGACGAATATGGAGAGCAGTTTCCCCTTGTATTCAGGCATTCATACTCTTCCCTTGCTCGTATTTTATATATAGATTCCTTTTTGATATACTTTTTTTTCCCCAGGAATATTCTTTTACATCTTTTGATCTTCGAAAGTTTTACTTCACACTTATCGCCTCAGCATTTGGCACTATAAGGGAAGTCCTGGCCAAGCTAACTGTCTGCAATGGAAATTGTTGCAGTGCTGCTGAAAATGAAGTGCATAACTAAATATATGCATCCTTATTATTGTTTTTATTTATTTATGGTTGCAGGAAGTACACAGTAAAGCAGATCTACTGCCATACAGCAGCAAGCCCAAAAGTATGAGATTTAGGAGTGCATGCACTGTGATGGCGGGGAATCGGCCTGGGGATGCTGTGTTCCCATGGATACCATACATCAGTGGTTTCCAAGATGGTGGGTCGGAAACCACCGGCGGGCGGGTCTTGATTGAGTTTAAGGCTGTTTCAAAGTTGTCCATGAAAGATCAGGATATAGCACTTCCACAGATGGCAACATTTAGCGATGCTCTGGGTAGAGTACAGTGCAGATAATTTGCCGTGCGTATCGCAAACCTTGTAAGTTCTCTATCTGAAAATGTGTTGTGCTAAGTTTTCATAAATGTTGCCTCAGAGAAAATGTGTTCATTCGTTCTGTGGATATTGAGCTGGGAAGATTTTTTGATAACCCAGGGCATGGATTACATAGAGTCAGCACCTCTCTGGATTAGACTACATTAAATCTGGGGCTTTATGTGGGTCTTTAAATGGCCGAGAGAGTGAGAGGGAGAGAAGAACCTGTCCGCCCTGCTTTGCACATACTGTTATCAGCATGAGGAAAGAAAGAAGAAGAGAGATAATGCGTGAGTCATTCCCTTTTGCCCAATCAGTCATTGCCTTTATACAGGGGGTCCTGAAGCTGTCATGGCAGCACTGTCCAACCAATCAGAAACAGCATTCTAATCATACCTTTTAAGAATTAAACTTGTATGTAAAAAGCAAGTATTTTAAGCAAGGATTCATAGACACTAAGTGAACATAAGCTGTTTGAAAAACACAATAATTTGTCAACAGACCTACCCATCCAGTACTATGTAAGTAAAAATTCTAACCAATAAGAAACTTGAAATGGTGAATTGCATTTCATGAAACTTTCAGACATATTTTCATACAATCCATGAGGTTCAGTAAATATAACTCACATATTTAATGAGGGATAATATTTTACTGCTGTGTTTCAAGAGCAATGAAATTATTTAAGTAAAAGAAAAAGATCGAAAGTGAGTGATGTCTGACCATAATTCAGCAACCACTGATTTAAGGGGGGGGGGGGGGGGGGGGGGGGGGTTCAGGGGTCAGCAATATCGTCTCCTCATTCACTGTAATCAAGAGGAAATCAAAGTCAATCTCACTGACAAGAACGGGTTTGACTTCTCAGTTCTCTTCCCTCTCGGAGCGAAATCAAAGATCGCGCAGCATACCCCAAAAACTTTGATCTTTTGCAGCGTTTGCCCGAACCAGAGCCCCAGAACAAGGATCTGGCGGCAGCCGGTCAGAGTAATGTAGACATCACGCAGCAGATGAAAGCTCCTTCTTCTTAAATCTCCATCCTTTTGATAACTCGACAACATTTTCCTGACAAGCGTTTCTAATCAGACAGAATCTGTGTGATGTGAGCGTAGCATACAAACATAGACAATTAAACTCTCCCCAGCAGACAGATACAAAGAGTCACAGTGCCCCCTCCGCCCCTTTACAAGCTAAATGCTTTACATGTACACTCTGTTAAAGCCATCTGTCTGAAATAACAAGAGATCTTATCCCACAGAAACCATTTTGTTGTTGTTATTGTCTAGATATGTGACTGAGGATTGCTGAGTCCACCGGAGTGTTGAACACTAAAGATTCTTGGACATATTAATACTTTGAACAGTTTTGATATGTCAGTTGAATTATTTGACCATACAAACTACTCCATTTGATCTTATTATTGGATGGATACTTACCATAGGTGTTGTACGTTTGTTAGTTATTCTTTAACTGTTGCGATATTTCGCTTAGTATCTATATATGGAGACCCTTATGTAGTCATGTATGTAAGTCACTGTGGATAAGAATGGCTGCTAAATAATGTGATGACCATAAAGTGTGGGTGCAGCCTCCCAGTTTGGGAGTGAACATGGGCTATAAACCAAGTACAAACAGGGTCATAACCAAGTCCCTGTATTATCCATAGTCGGCCGTTTGAGGTCATTAAGTTTACCCGCCTTATTGGTTCTTCTTCATCTTTAACGACTGGAGTGAGTTGATTCACCCATATCAGTCAATAAGGTTTACTGTATTTTGTTCTTTTTCTATATATGACTGCAATATAAAGATAATAATAAATATGATAATGAAGATAATAAAGATAAAGATATAAAGATACTGCAGGGGTCTCAAACTCTTGTGGACTCTGCTTTTGATTAGATAATTATGATTCATTTGATTAGTTCAATTATTTGCTAAATTAGTTGTGTTGGTTTTTGTCATATGTAACATAAAATGCATTGTTTGTGCTATCTAAATATCTATTGAAACCCTTGTTTCTTTTTCATAATAGATATTTAGTTAGTACACACAATGCATTTCATATTATATATGCTCAAAGCATATAATTTATTTTTATATGTTGTTAGGGGATTGGTTAGTATGATTGAATGAATTGATTTTTTGTTGGTTGGCTTATGAACTGGACGTATTGATTGTAAGTATGAACGTTAGAATGATTTCATTATTTTACAGTAATATTGCTCACCTTCATCTTCGCCGTTTGCCTGTGAGATCAGCATTGATTGTAGGTTACGGCAGAAACACCAACAATAATTCTCATTTCTTTTTTTAAATACTTTTAAATACTATTAAAATTGAGCAGCATATCATGCTCAATGCATACCTTTATATCTCTTATATCGCATAAACTCTTTGTATGACATCAAAATTTTATAAACACTCCCAAGATCACTGCAAATTTTAGCACACTTCTCTGCACTATTAACCCTGCGCCATGTTAGTAAAGAAGATTTTTGTGCCAAATATGGTGAAAATAGTGTTTAAAATGATCAGTTATCAGTAAGCTGCATCTTACTGATGTGAATGCAGTTTAAGTATTCGAAGTAAGGTTTCTGACCGAGGTCTGCTGGGCTGACAAACGTACAGCAGGGCCCAGTGTTTTGAGGAAGAGTGTTATGATCCTTATGTATAGGGGCTTCCGTGCTTTAGCAGCAGCTCCCTGGGCCAGGCTTCTTTGAGGGCCTAAACCAGACGAGTTTTGGCCTCTAGCATGGAAGGCCTGGGTGGGTGTGAGACAGAGGAAGGAGGATGTTTTTTTTTTTTTTGGTCACCAGTCAGGACTCTTTACCTCAGTGCATTTGCTATTGCTGAAGGCAGCCTCTGCGGCCGTCGGAGGCTGCGGTCAGCTGACTGTGAGGATTTTAACTGTGCGTTGCCTCAGCCGCCGAGCCCAGCTCTCTTACACGGGTGTTCTTGAATCGGTTCGGAGACATGCAAGGACCCCTGGAGTTGAGCACCACGACGTGTGTGTGTGTGTGTGACTGTGTGAGTGTATGCGTGTGTTTTTGCTTTGTGGAGGTTAATAATTAACATGACATTAATATGATATAGATGTGACATTATTTAAATGGTTACTGAGGTCTGTGGATCCGGGTTTTTGGGAGCGTGATACGCGTCTGAAATGCAATATTCACCGCGGAGCTGAATATTTAACGGGGAGATGATGCAAAGCAGGCAGCAGCAGCCTAGGCCTCGACAGAGAGAGCAGCCAGTACTTACCGCCAGATTCAGTCCCCCAGTTTAACACCAGGAAAAGCTGCTAAATAACAGGTTTTTACAAGGTACAGCAGTAGGGCTCACTGTCTGACAGTGGCCCTGTGCATTGTTTACGGCGCACAGGTATTTCTGATCCATGTTTTTAACTGAATAGGTGAATGAATGTTGCAATCGGCAAGGTAGAATCGCAAGGGACGCTGTGCATCTTAAAGAGTGGGAGGGTATTGTGTGTTTCTTAGTATTGATTCACATGTAATGATGCATGTACGTCTATATTTGTAACTGCCTGCATTGTGTATGAGTGTCAGAAAACATGTTTGAATGTGTGAATGTGTATCTTTTTATGTTCATGTGAATGTGGGTCTGTTAGTGTAGGCAGTTAGGTAGGTCTGTTAGGTAGTTCATGTAAGTATGCATGGATGTTTGTGAGCGTTTTTCTGTGACCTTGACACAGTGGGTTCTAATGTGATTGCACACGCTTGTTTGGATGAATGTGTGTGTCATGACATGCACTTGTAAGCAGAATCAAAACAAGAGGACAGTCTTTGGAGCAGTAACATGGACAGGGGACCCTCTATGGAGCAGCAGTGGAGCTACTACTAATTAATGGGAACAGGTTGAATATAATGATAGGCATGAAGGTAAAATTTGTTCCTCCTCTGTTATGAGTTCACCAGTCGCCACTGGTCTGGACACACAATGACATGTAACATCTCTATATCCATTATGTCCGCTCTCTAACGGCGGCCTGTGAATGATTTGTCTTTGTCTGCCCGCTGCATAATTAGCTAAGTAAAGTAATTTATCGCGGCTGAAGAAAGACGGGGAGCATTTTCAGGACACCAAAAAAGTAGGGAAAAGGATCTACGAAGGAGGAAGAAGAAAAAGACGAGAGGGAAGAAAAAAGAAAAAGAAAAAACTGAAATAATCTCATGGAAAGCAGTGTACTTTCATTAACCCCTTCTAATTCTGCTTCATTCTCTCGTTCTTTTTGAAGTTTCATCTGCCTCCCTGAATTATTCACCATGGGACTGGTATCGACTGCACCTTTCTAGTTGAAAGATTCATACACGGGGTGTGTGTGTGTGTGGGGTGGGGGGGGGGGGGGGCGTGTGGGGGGGGTGGGTTTTTCAGCTTCCTAGCGCTCATAAAATATTGAGCGGATCTTTATTTTCTAGCCGTGTATACAGTGTAATTAAAGGCAAAGAAACTGTAATGAGAGTCTGTGTTGTGCTGGTTGGGGTGGGCTGAGCTTGAATTAAGGGCACCTACTCCACCACCCAATTTAATAATGCAATGGAACATATAATTTAGCCCCCACTTGCAATTTACTTCTCCAGTGCACAAATTGACCCTAATTGTATCCTTTTTTTTTGTGGGTGGACCCCAGGTGATGACATCATTAGCGCTGCTTAGAGCCCCCGTTATCAGAGTGCCTTGGGGCAGCCCCCATGGTATTGAGCATTCCGGAAAGAAAGAGAGAGAGAGAGAGAAACAATGTTCCATTTTCATTCTAATGTAATACATTTAAATCCATATTCCCTTTTTTCCTTGTTCCACTTTCATGTTTCCATCTTTTTTTTTTTTTCATTTTCATTAAACTTGAGAGGAAGGCAAAGAGACCAAGTGTGCATGAGAGAGAAACAGAGAGTGAGAGAAGAAGAAGAAGAAGAAGACGAAAGACGGTTGGATGGAGGCAAGGGGAGAGAGCTGGGGAGAGGGAACGGGGGTACGTAAGCAGTTTTAGAAATATGGTTTTTGGGGACTGATCTGGAGCATGCCCTGCCTGTCACGTAGCTTCCTGATTTGGCGGGGCTGTGAAAGGGGGCGGGGCCGAGCGGGGATGGTGAAATGATTACATGCATCGATCTCCCGGCCCCCAGTTCTCCTGGCCAGCACTGCAGGCTCAGGGTGAGGCCTTTGTGACAGCTCTCAGATCAGCCCTCTCCTGCCAGCTAATGCTCTGCCACTTCACACTGGTCTGGAGGGGCGATCGATCCCCTCCCCCCCCGCCCTCTCCCACGCTGCCCAGAGATACCACTGCCACATCCATCACACACACACACACACAACACACACGCACTCACAGAACTAACACACACACACACACACACTCACATACTCACAAGCACACAAACACACTCAAGACAGACGGACACACACACTCACACACGCACACACACACACACAACTCAAACACACCACACTGAAAGACTTACACACACACAAACAAACACACACACACTCACGCAACATACTCAACACACACTCACATACTCAACACACACACCACACACACACATCACTCACCATACGGACACACACACACACACCTCACCACTCACACACCACACACACTCACACACTCACATACTACACACACAAACACACTCACATACTCACACACACACACTCACTCACACACTCACACACATACTTACACACACACACTCACATACTTACACACACACACACACTCACTCACACACTACATACCTCACACATACTACACACACACACATACTCACACACACACTCACATACTCACACACACACACACACACACTCACTCACATACTCACACACACACCCAGACACACACACATACTCACACACACACACACACACACACACACACACACACACACACACACACACACACACACACACACACACACACACTCACTCACACACACACACACACACTCACACACACACACACACACACACTCACACACACACACACACACACACACACACACATACACACACAAAAAAATGCACACCATATATAGACACACACTCATACACACACATACACATGCATGGGGGATATCTTTATACAAACAACCACCCCCCCCCCCCACCCCTCATCCCCCCACAACAACCCCTGCATCCCTCCTACTCCCATTCCAGCTGACAGTTCCTTCAGCATGGGACTGAGGTAAAATGTCAGCCCAACACCCCCACCCCCACCCCCCCACCCCCTAGTCTTCGGCCTGTCTTAACATTTCCATCAGCCAGGCTTGGATAGGCCTTAGGCCCCCCTCCCTACATGGGGAAAACCAGCTTCAGAAAGCAAAGACACTGACATGTATTTAATCCGCCCATGCACTGCACCGGCTGATTTCCCTAATTAGCTCCCCTACCTGGCCGAGGAGCTGTGCTAATTGCAGTCAGTTTGGTTTTTGATGCATGGGTGGAAAACGCATATGGCAGTACTTCTGCTGAAGCACAACTGTCCAACTCCACCATTCCAGGCCTTATCACAACCCCTGAACCCACTGCCTACAACTACCAAAGCACCCTCTATTGCCACCCTGACCATACCCGAAACAAACCAACACACGGAACCTGAACATGACACCTATACAGACAGTCCCCGAGTAACGATGGTCCGACTTACAATTTCTCGACTTTATGATGGTGCGATAGCACTACATTTAAAGAATCTCATGTATAGGGCATATTTGCCCAGCTGTAGGCTAAGAAGTGTTCTTAGCACATTTAAGGTAGGCTAGGCTAGGCTAGAATGTACAGTAGGTTAGGTGTATTAAATAAAATTTCGACTTACAATACTTTCCACTCATGATGGGTTTAATGGAACAAAACTCTACCGTAAGTCGGGGGCAGTCTGTACTAACACTGCCCAAAATACCTCCACACTGTCCTGAACACTTTTCACTGAGCACGCTAATATATATCCCTTATCCTACCCTCACCAATCCAAATCTCTTCGTAAGCAAGACAGCTGTCGAGCCAAAACCCTCCTGAAGTCTCCTCTTCATTCAGCACAAACAAACTTAGCTTAGTTAGAAGTTATAGATGTGAGTAAGAATAGCCGAATGGGAGTATAAAGAGACTCTATATACACTGTCTCTATTAATGCACTTTTTAACTCAGCTGAAAGGAGCTTAATTATTGTATGTATAATTATAAAAAAATAATATTATAAATATTATTACAATGCACACAGGGACCTCTATATGGTGAATACTTTTCAAACACCTTCCTCCCGCTTTAGTCTTCATTTTAAATGCATGGCTCGTGTTCTGAGATTCATTTAATCCAATCCCATAAGTGCAGCTATCGTTCTGCTTGTATTGTGCAATGGTTGCCAAATAATCAGACAAAATGAGAATGTGAGCATAACTGAACGCTTTGCATTGTAATTATTACTTTTTTTTCTTCTTCTTCTTCATCTTCTTCTTTTGGCATTCGGAATGCCTAATTGTAATTGAAAGTCAAACAGCGCAGAAATTTCTGTTATGAATCTTTCCGAGAGAATATGTCCCCCTACTCAGAAACGTATAATATCAGCTGCTGATTCTTTTCACTGTGTAGGTCATACGTTGCAGGCATAGCGTTGATGTGCAAGTCACCAGCAGGGGTCGCTGGTGGGTGATGAGACGTGGTCACCCCTCTGACTGAGACCCCTCCCTCCATCAGCAAATGCTCCGGCCAATTTTGCTCTGCCTGGCCAGGCTGCTCTGATTGGTCAATGAATCACCACAGCATGCGGCACACAAAGCCCCAATTCTCTGAACTACATGCCACTGTTTGTGGACTCAGTATCCCATGAGTCCTCAGTGTTCCATGCTTACTGCTCTGCACCAGCAGAAACGTTGGCCATTATCTCCAGAGTCCTTCATCGACTGTGTGTTTTTTTTCCTGACAACGAGGCTTTGCTACTGGGCCATAACCCTATACAGCCAAAAAACCTCAATTAAACTCCCTCCCTTCAGAAAATGGCCTGTGTTGTGGAAAAAGGCCAAAGCTATGGACAGTGTTACAAACACAAAAAAAACCATCTGGTGGAGCTGAAACAGTGTGGGTAATTCAGTAGCTGGGAGATGGACAGGATAAGACAGAAAGCGGTTGGAGATTTGGGGAGGCCAACAAGAAAAGAAAGTTGTGGAGAGAAGGGGAAGGGGGATAGAGAGGCAGAAGAAAGAGAAAGAGAGATAACAGAAAATGCAGTTAATGATGTTAGAGAGACAGAGAGAGTGCAGGAAAGAGAAATGGCAGAAGAAAAAAGGTTAGGACAAGAGAGAGACAGAGAGAACAGAAAAAATAAATTTGATGGTAAGAGAGATAGAGAATGATGACAGGAAAAAAATGATGACAGAGAGGGAGAGAGAGAGGGGAAGGGACAGAGACGGACAGAAGGAGGGGGGTTGCGGGTTCTCTGAGGACAGCAGGTGACACAGTAATTTCGTCAGTGCTGTGGTGATGCAATGATGTATCTGCGAGGACGAGTTAAATCAAGCCCGACGTGATTTACCTGGAAGCTAACGGCGCCCAAACTTGCAGGACTGCCGGCTTTAATGCGGGGTCGCTGCCCCGCGACGCACATTAAGCTGACTGATTGGCCCGTCCCGACAGCGGTGATTACCGGGGAGGAGGAGACCGAGGGGGGGCGGCTGTCATCTTAATCAGCCCTTCGCGTTCCTTCACTCCTCCTCCAAACTTTTTCAGCCAGTCTTCGTTTTTTTCTCTCTCTCTCTTCATTTTCAATGAAAGCATCATTCCTAAGGATTGGCAGAAATGCAGACAGGAAGAGATCTGTTTAAATATAGTTCACATGGTTATGCTTTTTTCTCTTGGCCTCACATTCAGTGTCTTTTTTTAAGCATGGCCTGCACTGTGTAATATACAGTAATGGTTTGGCTGCTGGATTAAGAGGTTGCAGGTTCATTTCCCAGGTGGTGTGCTGCTGTTTTACCCTTGAGCAAAGTACTTCACCAGAATTGCTCCAGCAGATATCCTGCTGAACAGATTGATAGCCTGCAATAATATATAAGAAGCTGTATATTCTTGCTATGATTGATTATGCAGTGTATTACAATATGCTGCATAATTACAATGTGTTATTTTGGTTTAAGTGTAGGAACTGCAGAGGAGGGACTGTCATTGCTAGTGTGCGTCATTTTGTCACATGATCCAAAACAGTCCAATGAGCATTCGTCTGCTGGAGGCTGTGGCATATACAAGGTCCAATTAGATTTACCCGCCATTTGCCGCTGTCCTTTGAATGGCTGGGATTAAATGAAAAAATAAAGGCTTGTTAAAAGTCAATTCACTCTTACCAGTAGAGGAAAACATTAAAACACATTTACATTTTTGATTTTTTTTTCCAAATTGCTGCATTATCAATTAATAGTTCACCTTCATCTCAACACATTGTACACCTGTGTAGAGAGGCAGACACACACACACATACACACACACAGACACAGACACACATACACACACACACACACACACAGAGTGGTGCCTCTTAATGCAGTCCCTTTTCTAAACTTCATTACAATCCCAGTACATAATTATTCATAATATAATTCTATTATAATAATATTCACATTTAATTACATATTACTCTGCTGAAAAGCTTGGTAATGAAGGCATACCATGAGAATAATTCCATGTGGTTCCAATGCCCGGCAGAATCATGATGAGTGCTGTCCAGGCCTAAAGTGTGTGGCACAGCAGTCAGTATGCACTGTTTGCAGCTTGGCAGACAACATAATGTTCTCACACTGAGATGTGAATAAAAAAAAAGAGAAAAAAAAAAAAAAAAAAATCCTAAATTAGTCTCGTCTCTTTCACCAATTCAGAATACAATGAGAGCCCCAAAAAAAGCTCTCAGGCACTATGCCACTAAGAATCAGGATCAGGAGCCGTGCTTTTTTTCTTGTCCCCCTGTTTTAATTTAGAGTTTTATTAGTTTACATACAAAATGAACCCATGCATTCTGTTACATATTTTGTCTTTATTGTTTTATTAGTCAGTTTGTGTGTTGAGGCTTATTCAGAGATTTCCATAATGGTATATAAAGTCGGTGAAACGTGTTATATTTTCAGTCAACATAGCATGGACATTTTTTAAGATGGAGGTCTGTGAAGGTCAGTCAGTTATTTTTTTTTTTACCCAAATGTTAAAGTTTGGAATGGACATTTTGAACTAAATTTAGCTGTGTCATGTTATGCTGAAGGTACGTCACGTTCCTGGAATAGATTCAGCAGTCTCAAAAATGAACTGGCCAAACTGTGTTTGATAAATCAGTAAATAGATAAGAACACTTGAATTTACTTTCGAGTTAAGGACTAATTTTGATTGAATCCACATCATTATGTTCTGAGAGTGCACTGTACCCTTACCCAGAGATATTTTTGGTTATATAACATCTGTTGAACCCAGCTTTGTCATTTACTAGCTCAGTATTCTGGAGCAGAACAAAAAGCTTTCTGCCGACCATTTGTGGCTAAGACCTGAGGCTAGATACCAGAGTCTTAAAAAAAAATTAAAAATATATTACTTCTTTGACCCTGAGAGCCCAATAAAACACAGACAGCCCCAAAAAAACCTTAATGGGATGTGCAGAACCGCTGTCTCGCTTGAGGCCTTATGGTGATGATGCATTTTGAATCTTTTTTTTTTTTTTAGCATTTTTGCAAAATGAATGCATTGTTATTATTTTTGATGGAAGTAGCAAATAGAGGCTTGTAAAGTAATTAAGTGGTTTCGGTGGGACACAAGCTACTTTTTTTTTTTTTTTCATTCTCAGCGAACTGTAGAAAAGGAGAGAAGAGGTTTGCCGCAAGCAGGTTAACAAGCTTGAGTGCTCAGGTAAAATGATTCAAAATTATCATAGTTTTTATTTATGTTTTCCTCAGCAGAGGTATATGTCAATCCTGAACCATCAGTACCAATAGGACTAATGCCATCTGGTGTTGAGTATTGTTTCAGAATAAACGTCTTTACTGTTAAAAACATGGTTTTACATTATTCTTATACCATTTATTAGGCTGTGTTGCTGTTGTTTAACCCCACACAGCAGAACACATATGTCATGACTCTATACAGTATACTGTCATTACCTTACATTGCAGATCACATCATAGCTTGTATGTTCACAACAGTATTGCATAAGGTTTCAAAGTCCAAAAATTGATGTCAGTGAAAGTATGTTGCCTGTCAACTTCAGTTTTCTGAGACTAATCTTCTAAAATGGTTTCAGATGGGGTTTGATGTAGGTACCTTTTCATTAAGTTACAGAACAAATGAGGGGGCGTCATTTTTCAACTAGTTATGTGAACTGCTACATCACCACTCTCTGCTTCCATTTGATGAGGGTTTTAACCAGGATTCAAACTTGTGTAGTGAGTAGGATTTTCAGTTAAACTTACAAATGCAATTATTCACATAGAATTCTGGTATATGATATTCTAATAAAAATATTCTGCCAGAATTTTTCAGAATGTAGTCACTGTTTGCTAATCAATCACATCAGTGCAAAGGAGTCCATGATTCACACTGGTGATTCAAACATGTAACACGGAGATGCAGTTGAAAGTGAGAATGTCAAATGCGCATTTTAATCTGTCAACAACTGCTAAACACAAATTAGCCTACAATAATATGTAAAAATAACAAATTCTGCATTTGTTAGTAAAGAAAAATATTAGGTTACTATTACAAATTTAAACAAGAAACCATTTAAACTCCATTTACATCAATTGGTGTAGATTACTCCGAGATTAAATTGTTTTATTGTTAATCAAAGAAGATGGGAACAGCTTGAACATGATGATAGGCATGCAGGTAAAGTTTGTTCCTGCCTTTTTTTAGTTCACCAGCTGCCATTGGTCTGGAGATATGATCGTCACTGAGAGAGAGAGAGAGAGAGACAGAGAGAGAGAGAGAGAGAGAGAGAGACAGAGAGAGAGAGAGAGAGAGAGACCCATTGTGACACTCCACCTTCCCTGTCCCTGCCAACTAAAAGCACATTGTGATGTGTAGGTACCTTGCCCCTGTTAAAATACCTCTTTTGTGCTTCACAAGTATCCCGTGTTAGCCCTCCCCCTCTATCTACATCCTCCTCCCCCTACTGTTGTCAGCGCCCCTCAGGGGAGGATCGGAGCCAGTGGACTCACAGATGCCCACATCGTCGCCTTTGATGTACCCCCCCCACCCCATCGTACCCCATCTGAAACCCCACACCCCATCCTCTCTCTGGGGTGGGGGGGGGGGCAGTCACAACGTTATTTCACACTGAATTTTCCTCCTCTGGCGATTTGCCTTGAAATACAAGGGTTAGCGCGGACTACGGACCGGCAGACATTCATTCTCCTTCACAGCCCCACCCCACCGCAAAACGACCCCCTCCCCCCAACCCCCCCACTTCTACCTAGCCCCAAGAGGTCTGAACTTCACAGCTTTCATTTCAGAAAGAACCGGCCACAAAAACAAAACAAAAAAAAAAAAAAAGTAAAGAGTCCACAGGGTCTCGCTGTCACCTCTTGAGGTGTCGCTTTCGCCAAGAGACGTTTCGCTCAGTGGCGGCGGGACATGGTGCGACGTTTCCGTGGTAGCGCCAGGGGGAAGGACATGTGACGGACGACGGGTCCAGCAAGCGGAACCGATCTTGAATCGAGGGGCTTTGCTGCGGATCCCGATTTGGGGGGGGGGGGTAGAGCAGGGAGAGGGTTGGTGGGTATGGGGGGGGGGGGGGGCGGGGCTGGGTACACATTTAAGGCAGGAAATTGTTTTAAATGTTTGAACATTGGAATATGGAAACAATGATGCGTTGGAGCCTTCACATTCTGATTTCATCATTGGAAGTATGTGTATGTGCTGGTCACTGTCACACCAGGGACATAGATGCAGGGAGAGACAGAGAGAGAGCCGGGGGGGATGCGGGGGGGGGGGGGGGGTTGTTAGGCTCTTAAGACCCGTCTGCTGCCCGCTGGTGAGAGAATTTCGGCCTTTCGGTCATGTCTGTAGTCAGGAATGGAGACAGTCTTCCTGCCCTTAAATACAAGCCCACTCCTCCGCTGAAAAATCTCAACCATGCTTACGTTTGCATTGTCTTATTTCTTATACATGTTCTTTTCTTTTTTTTCCTATGTAGGTCACAGATTTATAATTTATTCATTTATTTTTTCACCTCTGAAGTTGAAGTGAAACCATCTTATTCAGAAACACTGTTTGGAACTCTCCTCATCTCCTTGTTCATACCCATCCTCCTACATAATAGCTTAAGAATGTGGTTTTTGTACCCTTTTTTTGTTGACGTGAGAAAATGTGTTGCCGAGCTATTTTCCTCAATTACTGATATGTTGGTTGCTTTTCAGTGGGGGGGTGTGCTGTTTATTACAATCAGAGCTTGCTTTTAGCTATACCCCTGTGGGACAGATTACAGGAGGCAACTTGCTGACGGAGACAAAAAGGAAAGCAGCGAGGGCACTTCTGAGGCCTTTGAAGTGGTTTTGAGGAAAAAAAAAAAAATCACAACAACACATATCTTTTTTTTTTTTTCTCCAAGCCTGCTCCTCAAAATCCCTCTGACAAATTCTTTACATTATTTCGCGTATTTGCTTCTCTGAGGTCCTTATCCAGAGCAACAGAGGCGCTACACAGAGAAACGTACCAAACGTATGCGCACATGTAGTGTGTGATTTGTTCTCTTTGGTGGGCAATATCTGAGTGAGTGGGTGTGGAAAGAAACTATCTTATTTATTGAAAAATAAGTTTAAACACATTGTAAACATTGCCAATGTACTTTATAGATAGAGAGGAATGTGGTCTTGTGATTTTTTTTTTGATGGGCACCGGAGCATATTCTCTGTGGAATGTACTGGTATTTGCTGTATGAAAATGCTTTGCCTTAACTGAAAAAAAAAAACACTTCTCCAGTTGCGTTTTATTTTTTTTCAGATATCGGAAATTTCTGTGTTTATGAGCTCTTACATTCTGTAGGTGTGTGTCATTCAAGTGACATCATCTCCCAATGAACTATGGGAGTGAGATCTTTCGTTATTTTTTATCCGGTGATTTTGCTTGCTGTGCAGTTTCAATCCCATTCGTTTACTGTACAGTCTCTCCCAATTAATTTGAGACATTGATGATATCTACGGTAGCCATTGCAGTATCTATGGAGATTTTGGAGTTCATCTACAATTGGCTAAAATCTGGTCATTGATTGCGTAGGACATGATACTGAATTATCATGGGAAGGAAAATTGCTTTGAATTGACTGCTGCTTTAAAGAACATGATTGTGACCTTCCATGGTTTCGAGCATAGGGTCTCTTGATGATGTGGAAATCATAAAATGAAGTCAGAACTGTATTGTTACATAATACAAAAAGTCTAGCTTAAAGCCAGTGTGGTTGAATATGAAGAACAAAAAAAAATCCCCCCCACCCCCACCCCAACCCCTTAGGGGGTTTTGTATTTGAGCTGAAAGAGTTGATCAAAGTCTTGCTTCGGTTCAGATTCTGAGCAGCATCACTGGCTCAATGAGCATTAACCTCACTCCTTCATTTTATTAGAATGGGCTTTATTTTCCCAGCTTGCTCCATGAGCTGCAACATGTCCAATCTGAACTCATAACATGGGAGGAGGGAGTGGTAGAACTTCCCGGAACAAGCAGAAAAAGGAGAGACTCTTCATTTGCTCAGTAACTTTATGAACAGAATAGTTACATCTGTTCTGCATGTGAGAATGTAAGTCACACCCTGTGGGACACCACTTTAGGAGGATGCCAGAAAAAATTGACTTTTATAACTAAAATGTTCCTATTGTTCAATCACATTTCAGTTGTCAGACCCTGGTCATTGAGCAACATGGCTCCCAAACACCAGAGTGTGGTACGCACAGCCGTAAAACGTCAGCATGAGGGAAACGGGCCTTCGCATCAATGATAGAAATGTAATCCATGATGTTGAGAGCCTGGATATACAGTACCTGCGGCCTCCGCCACGTGACAATGAATGATTTCCAACGATTTGAGGAGCATCGGGAGCCTGTGTCTCCTTTTAGCTCATATGCACGGGTAAGCCGTAGTTTCAGCACGGAGTAATTCACGCTAATGAAGGGGGTTGGGGGGGGGGGTGCGTCGTTCATTTCCTGCTGTGTGGAGAGGTAAAACGAGCTCTAATTTGTCCCCATTAAAGCAGTGCTTTTTTTTTTTTTTTTACCCGAGCACCTGCCATGCAAATGAGAACGCTAATGGGGTTCCGTTTGAAGACATGGATTTTAACGAGGAAAGCTAAGTGTGTTGATAATGCGACGAGAGGAGCGATGGCCGCAAGTACCAGGGCTGCAGGAGCGGCTCCATGTGTGGTTTCGGACAGATGGAGCCGACGGTTTATGGATTAGGCGTACAGACAGGCTAATAACCACGGATAACCACAGCGTGCGCTGGTTTGTATTGTTACTCAGCATGAAATGTAACAATTAACGTAGATGATTATGCAGTTCATTCACTTAGCTGGGTTTTTATTTATTTACTTTTTTTTGGGGGGGGGGTCTGAACTGACATTTATGTGAAAATGAAACCAGCACACTGTGCGGTTTCCCTGAAATAGAGTAGAGGTTCTCTGCTATTTATTGACTGAAAGTTCTGCTTTCTAGTTATTAAACCACCTGGAATAGCATTGCCAAGCAATGAGATAGGAAACAGGAAGTGGAGAAGCCAAGAGACAGTATACATCCTGCTCTCAATGGCTATGGCACAAGCTGTCATCTCAAGGCAATACCACAGCACAAACATCAATTGCTCATCTACATCCAGTGTACAAAAGCAAATAAGTCACTTTGGCAGAAATGACTACTCAATGAAACTTATAAAGCTTATGTTTTTATATTCCCCTCATTTATACAGCTGGCTATCTATCGTAGCAATTCAAGTTAGTCACTTTGCTCACTTTTATAACAGTAGTGTCCCTCTTGCAATTCAAACCCATATATCCCAACCGACCCACCCCCCCCCCCAATGAGCAGGACCTTTCTCTCTCACAAACACACACTAGAGACTGTGTACTCAAAACATATCATCTTATGTCATTTTATTTGATTATTCTTAGAAAGAAGATTACAAAAAAAAAAAAATTTCACAACACAGCCATTAATCCAGAGGCACAAAAAAAGATGATTCTGTGTATGATGTGTGCTCTCACCTGTACCTGTGATACACTCACCGGTTTGGAGCTCCGCCGAGGGCAGCCGAATTATGTTCTCTCTTTTTTTTGTGTGTGGGTTCCTGTCTGGTTGCGTCCGCGTCTATGTGCGTTCGCCTGCCCTTCTGGGTGGTGGGGTTTCCAGGCCCACGGCCCTCCGCTTCGCTCCGCTCCGCTCGGCCTTAATGGTGACAAATTGTTCGACACTAGCGGTCTGCGGTTCCACGCTACGATGGAGCAGGAAGGGATTGATCTTCCCCCTTCTCCTCTCCGCGAATGGCGGAGATTAACGGGGAAAACAGCGGGTGGCCGTGCCAAACGAGGGGCAATTAGAGACTGTCACCGGGAGAATGTGTCTTTTTCTGTGTCCCGTCAGCAAAAGCCATTCCTTACGACCAATCAGATGCTCTGAAGCGAGAGTCAAACACCAGCGCTTACCTTCCTTTCCATTCCTCTCCCCCACCTTCCACTGGGAGTAAAACTAACCTCAATGAGACATGGGCCCCATTTAATTACTCCTTAATTGGATTATTGCTTTGGGCACTACAAAAAAAACTGGTGACTTTGAAAGAGAGAGCGTAAATGAAGGAGAGAGAGAGAGAGAGAGTGGGTCAAAGTGGTGACAATGAGAAGTGGAAGAAACAGGGACAGGGTGGTGGGGTGGGAGTGAAAAAAGAGAGGGAGGAAGGGAGGGAGAAAGAGGGAGATGGAATGTGATAGAGAGTGAAAGAGCTGGGAGGGGGAGAAGGAGAGGGTGAGGAAGACTGAGAGAAATTGAGAGCGGAGGAGAGAGAGCGGCGTGCGAGACAGCCAATTTCGTAGTGAAATGAGCTGTTGCTCCAGGTGAGGGGGACTCCCGTGGAGAGAGGTTACTGTCGTTCGGTGGGAATTGAATTTCGGGGGCCTCCAGAGGACAGAGCATCACTGTGTGGCAACCCCCTAGTCAGGAGGAAGTGAGGAGGGGTAAAAAAAATAAAAAATTTAAAAAATGAAAAGAAAAAAAGGGTATATTATTTTTTATGTTGGGATGAAAAAGCTATTGAGGAAGCGATGGCCCGCATGAGAAGATAAGAGCAGAGACGGGCAACCTGTTAAAACGCTGCCGCTTTTCCCTGACGCGCCTCGGCCTTTACTGCCGTATCGCACAATAGAGCCCCCCCAACCCGCCACCCCTCCCCCAACCCACCACCCGCTACAGAGGTGCACCAGATAATCAATCCGTCTCTGTTTGATTGAGCGGTTTTTTTACGCTGATCGCCAGCACCGACAAGCTCCGGCGGCAATCCGAGACACGTAATGGGGGCAGAGGAAATGAACGGTTTGTACCGGCCGAGAAAATCACACCGGCGCTCTTTATTATTTTTTTTTCTCTTCCTCCCGATACTCCCCAAAAGAAGTTTGAAGAATATCTCATGTCCGGGAACCCTCTGGCAAACTAATTCTTTAACCCGAGCGCTAGGCTGCGTGTTTCTCCTTTTTGAGTGCCTTCTGCAGTGTGAAACATTTCCTTTTTTTTTTTGCTTATATGCCAAGCAGTGTAATATTCCCTGTTGTTTATTTATGTATTTTTCCAAATTTCATTTTGTGGCAATGTCTCCAGTACCATCGCCTGAATTTAATCACCATTTGTTCTGAACTTTGGCTTGTAATTCAAGCATTCAAGTCGTTTCTTCTGACACATTTTACAATTACATTCTTTCCTCCAGGCATTTGGCAGATGCTCCTATCCAGAGCAGCATATGAGTCTGTATTTTTTTACATTCATTTATACATTAGGATATTTTCCAAAACACTTCAGTGTGCTCAGGGATACTACCTTGCTTAAGCTTTGAACCTGCAAGCTCCTACTGGCCCAGTTGCTGGTACAGTTTTTTATTTGAAAGCTAAACTATAGCTTGAGTAATCTGAATATCCTACTCAAACCTGCTGTTTGTCAGCAGCCCCCCCCCCCCCCCCCATTTTGTGTAATCAATCTTGGATAACGGGGGATTGGAGACTATCTTAGCATTCATTGAACAGACTTACTCATTCACACACACCTTTGAGCAATTGTGTAAGTCCAATAAGAATATCCTACATGTCTTTGGACTGTGGGAGGAAACTGGAGAACCTGGAGAATACCCAAGTGAACACAGGAAGAACATACAAACTCCACACGGAAGAGGCTGGTCGCTGTGGCAACCAAACCCACACCCTCACTGCTTCTGCCCAATGTACATGTAGAACAGGCATACAGCACATGCGAGGTGTGGCTATTACATAATGAAACTAATTCTGTAATTCAATTACAAAATTGTAAAACAAAAGACTTGGTAGCTGTTTTGTTCAATTTCACCAAAACTTTCAAATCAATGCGTAGCTCGATTTTTGAACTAACCATTTTTACGACATGTCAGAAAAACACTTCTACTTCAAGCAATGCGTAACAGCAAATTGAAGACGCAAGTGGATTGAAACTTTCAGGGGTTGTTTATGCTTGCCCATCGGTCAATGTATACCATGTGGTTCACACATGCGCGCTGTGGTTCGACTAAGATAAGCCCAGTGTGTTTTTTTTGATAGCCACACCTGGCATGTGCCAAATACTGCTCAATCCCTGTCAGGGAGATGGGAGGATGGCTCCGGGAGACCCATAATATGTGTCACTGAGGCCGCTCTCTGTACTTCAGTTTATCTGAGTCTCCACATGACAGAACTCTCAATTTTCCTGCTCCTCTACCACGCCGACTGTGACTCCTCTTAAGATCGCCATCCAAAAAAAAAAAAACAAAAGACCTGAGGAGAGAGAGAAAGCTCTCAGAAAAAATGAAGTGATCACTTAAAGACAAGGAAGAAGTTAAGAAGTGGCATAACTTCTGACATTAACACAAAAAAAAAACATTTAGGATCAAGGTACAGAGGCAATGCTGTCATTGTCATGTTGAGGTGTGGCTGGGTATATTTTCAGGTATGTGTTGCCCTCGGTCTGCTGTAGGAGAGCTTTGTGGAGATGTGTACAGAGCTCTTAAGAAGACACAGCCTCTATCTCTCTCTCTCTCTCTCTCTCTCTCTCTCGCATCATTGGGCTGTCTCTTCAAGGGATGTAGAGCTGTCCCTACGAAAATGCCCAGCTGGTCTGCAAGACCCTTTTGACTCATCCTGTTTATTTTTGAGCTATATATCACATCCTGCGGTTTGAAAACGATGTTGCACAATGACCCGGGTCCTTGACAAAATTGACATGTCAGTGAAGTTATGAGTAATTGGACCATTTCCTGACTTCCCCCTAAAACGATTTCCCGCATGCTGTGGTGCATGTTCTCGCATACATCACAGATGTGATGTAGCTCTCCCATTTTTATGCTTACTGAGCATTTTTTTATTTTTATTTTTAAAACTAGCTCAGTAAAGTCCTTCCTCATCACTGTCTGCTTCTGTTTTATGCGTATTTCCTCGGGAAAATTCAGGAATTTAGGGTTGGCTAAAGTGGGCATCTCTACGGTTTGCTGGATCTTCAGTGTTGTATACTCTTCTTGTCTTGAGATGACTTATATTTTTGTTGTAACAGGTGCAGAAAAGAATCGGTATGACCAGAGTCATATCTATTATAATAAGGCCACCTGATAATTTGGAATAATTGGAGGAAAAGGAGCTGAAAGAATGCAAACAGCACAAACCAGTATACGCAAATATGACTTTGTACCACCATGTGTCCTGGGCCAACCTTTAACTCGAATGACTTCGCACAACAAAGCTTCTTTAAGAAGTTCCCATTTAATGTACATGTTGGCAAAAACCAAGGGAATACATTTTTAATGGCCTCCCCCAGGTTAAACTGCAAACGAATTGGAAGTGGTTGTGGAAGTTCGGTGACAAGAACAATTTTCCCATAAAATGTTTATGATATTTATGGTGAAAGCGACATAGTGGTTAAAATAGTCTAAATGCAGACCTGTGTATGTGTGTGGTCGTGCATGAATGCATGAATGCATGTGCCGTGTGTGTGTGTGTGTGTGTGTGTTAATATGGTTTAGTGGCTTGGAGAGTGTTACCTTCAATATCACCTTTAATGAATAATCATTTGTGTGTGTGTTGAGTTTGAATTGGGGTGTGTGTGTGTGTGTGTGTGAGAGAGAGAGAGAGAGAGAGGGTGTGTGTGTGTTGAGTTTGAATTGGGGTGTGTGTGTGTGTGTGTGTGTGAGAGAGAGAGAGAGGGTGTGTGTGTGCAAATATGGTTTAGTGGCTTGGAGAGTGTTACCTTCAATATCACCTTTAATGAATAAGCATTTGTGTGTGTGTTGAGTTTGAATTGGGGTGTGTGTGTGTGTGTGTGTGTGTGTGTGTGTGAGAGAGAGAGAGAGAGAGGGTGTGTGTGTGTTGAGTTTGAATTGGGGTGTGTGTGTGTGTGAGAGAGAGAGAGAGAGAGGGTGTGTGTGTGTGTTGAGTTTGAATTGGGGTGTGTGTGTGTGTGTGTGTGAGAGAGAGAGAGAGAGGGTGTGTGTGTGCAAATATGGTTTAGTGGCTTGGAGAGTGTTACCTTCAATATCACCTTTAATGAATAAGCATTTGTGTGTGTGTTGAGTTTGAATTGGGGTGTGTGTGTGTGTGTGTGTGTGTGGCTGTGTGTTGTGTTGGATTGGTATATATATATATATGTGTGTGTGTGTGTGGGTGTTGTTTATATTTGTGTTTATGTGTGAGTGTGTGGCTGGATCATTTCATAGGACGTATTGCAGGTGAAAGACCGCGGTACATTGCTTATGTATAAGCTGCTCAGGTAAAGACCTGGGGTTAATCCCTTTCAGGAACCCCAGTCTGAAGAGAAACCAGCTCCCTTTATCTTCCATGGCACCTGCAAAATGCCTGCCTCTTAAGGGTAAGTATCCGTGTTCTTTACTCACCCTTTCAAAAATGGCAGAGCTGTCCAAAGGCGCACTATAAATTGAAAATAACGAAATCAAAACTACCGAATCGCACAGCGGATGGCTCCAATGCATCAATTAAATTACAGCTGGCGAATGGCCCGTGAGCAAAAGTAAAACGATTGAGTGCCGGACAGCAGGTGAGTGTGGGCTGCAGTTTGGGCTTTCCCATTTTCGTCTCTTGTGCGTGTGTCCGATCAGTTTTAAAGGCGCAAACCAACCGCACCCCCCCCCCCCCCAACCCCCTCACGCCCCCCCGCTTACCCCCTCCAACCTGAATGGACTCATCCCATGGAGATTTTATGTACACTATAAATAAGAGAAATGGCCCTGATATAGCAAGCGGGACAGTGGGAGAGAGAGAGATGGAGGGAATCAGCGAGAGAGGAGGGGGTAGAAGGAAAACGGAATCAATTAAAGCCTTGTACAAAATATATAGCCTGGAAGATGGAGGGGTTAGGGGGTCGGGGTGGAGGGGGGGGGGGTGGTGTTGAGGGGCGAGCGGATTGGTGGGCCACCGCTGCGTGGTCTGTGATTTATCGGAATGAAGGGGGAGGCAATTCAACACATCTCTGTTGATTTGCGAATGCCCTCTCCTCCCCTGTCCGCCGACATCAATGCCGGTGTCGACATCCAGGCGCTAAATTACCGTTAGCTTGCTCGTTATGGCTCTAAACCCCAGCCTGGATAGAATCAAGAGGAGACGCGTGGGGTGAGGGTGGGTGGGTGGTGGGGGGGATAGGGGTTGGGGGGAAGACATGTCGGGTTCCACCTACCCCCGCATGTCTCTTTAAATGACCGCGGAAAGGGTACGATAAATATCAAGGCCGAAGAGGCGCGGCCGGGTCCCCGGGGGGATGGTTTAATCAAGCGCACACATGATTTACCCACCGCATTCCACGCACATCGCTCCACTCTCCGCTTGCGGAATATTCTCCACGCCGGGGCGTCTGGCACGGATAGGCAAGGCCAAGCGCCGGCCGGCCTAGTGAGTTTTTTTTTCTTTTTTGTAGAATTTAAAGCACTTCGGTTAGGCTGCAACAAGTCATGACATGTGAAGAGGCAATGTTTTCAAAAGCGAAGCCTTGTGAGAATCCATTTCTGGGGTACTGTCACTTTAAATGAGAGGGGGCTATCTGCTATTGTGATGTCATGTCGGCCTGGTGACTGCAATAGCTGGTGGGCAGAGTTTTGATGGACAGCCTGGAGTCTGGTCACATGTGCACCGACTGCCTCATTAACCTTCTTAACACACAGCATGTGTGAGTAGTTCCACCTCCAGCCATGCATGCTTGGGTTGAGCCCGAGCCCAGGGGCCAAATAAACAGGGAGAGGTGACTATTCTGACAATACCCAGAGGCCATCTGTTTAGCTGGTTAGCCCCTGCTAGCGCCAGAGAAAGGCCACACTACTACAGCCTATCCACATTCAAATTGGACATGTCACTTGTTCTTATTTATAAAGCTCTTATATTTCCTCTTGGCGCAGCCTGTTATGCAGCGCGAGTTGTATCGCCGTTACTATCGAGCACTGTTTCTTTTTCCACAACCTTTGCTTCCCCCGTTTCCATGTTTACTGAAGCAAACTTGATTTGGCTTATCTTGGGAATGGAACCTCAGACAGTGAGGGGCTTACCCACAATGCCTCACTGCGGTACTGAGTCTGACTAGGAGCTCTGGCCCAATCAGAATGTGAGGAAATAGCCGGGTGAAAGCAGCCTGGATTGACAGAGATTAATGGGGCAGCGGGGAAAAGGGAAGGCCGCAGGGGCGGCTGGGCCTTGTCTTGCAGAAGCTTCGCTCTGTAAATCCGTGTCCAGACACAAGCCACCAGGCCCCTGATGGCTGGGCCGGTCACTCAGTGCAGTTTTCCTTCACTGTTTCAGTGTGTGGACTTCTCCTCAGAAAGTGAAGTATTTTGCTGCAGCATGAGTGAAATCTTTGCGGAAGCGAAGACCGGTTGGATATGATCTTCGCCAGCAGCAGATTTGCATTTAAGTTTTTTTTTTTTTCAAGCAGATGATCTTGTCTACACTTATATTTTTGTCATTTAGCCGATGCATTTACTTCAAAGTAGCGCACAGGAAGTTCATTTATTCAAAAGGACTTCAACAGCATCCTAATCCATGAGAAGCAAAAATAGTGCAAGAAAGTGTCTTATGAAAGTAGCATATGAGACAGCTCAGAATCCATATTTATGAAGCATCTCAGAGCAGGAGTACTGATCTCAGAATGCCTTTCATCTATCCAAATCCTAACCTTATCCATGATGATTGAACAGACAATACTGATCTCAGATCAGCACTTCTGAGGCTTGATAAATAATGACAAGGAACCCTAAACCTAAGAGTGCAGGAGTGATGGTCTGGAATCAGATTTCCCCTGTCTATGTCTTATCTTTATTCATTATGACCTAAAAGGCAAAACTGATTCTAGATCAGCACCTCGTCTCTGACACTGAATTTTTATGGACGGGGGCTCGTATTGGAGATGGCGTGCTGTCTGCAGGGGGAACCCAGGCCCAGTCATGCGTTACCCTGGGCATGGAGTGGCACCCGTTTAGCATGGGAAGAGCGGGTCAGAACCAAAGGTCAGCAAGCTGAAGGAAAAGAACATTATGACGGACAGCTTTCTGATTGCACTTGTCTCGGTAGCCTCGAAAAAAAAACACCAAATATGTTTCCCAGACAAGGAGAAGGAGGGGAAAAAAAAGAAACCTATAAATCTCGAATGGAGTGCAAGAGCTAGCCCTGCTAGAATTCTGAAAGCACTCCATCTGAACAGGACACTGCAGGCTAGCACAGCTTAGCAAACCTGTCTTATTTTATTCTTTTCTCTTTCTCTCTATCTCTCTCTCTCTCTCTGTTTGCGCAAGGCGTTGAGATGAAGGTGAACGCTTAATGTATAGCTTGTTAAGGCATACTGCGGGTGCCTGATAGAGAAGAGAGAAAGACGCTGGAGCATAGTGAGGCGTGGGGCCCCTGTCTTCCCCTGGGTGATGCTGTAGCCAATTATAACCATTCTGTGCGGCTGAACTCTGCAGCTAGCCCTGGCACAGTCCAGATACAGTCCCACACTGCGGAGACCCTCCACACAGCAGAACAGTGCTTTAATGACCCAATTCAGCCAGACTTACTGCCTGGTTTAACTCAATGTAATACTTATATAAAACTAATGACACAGTAGTCAATGGAACCAGTTGGAAAACTGATGACCTCTCAATTTGATCAGTGAGTTGACAATTAGGATACCCATGTGATATCCATAATACTCTGTAAGATATGCAAAGATGTATATTTGTAGCTCATGGAAATTCATTTCAGAAGGAAGCCAGCAAATTTACTTTCACAGCCAAAAAGCTCCTACTTTCAATCATAGTAGAAACTAGTAGGAGTAGTAACAGTGGACCTTTGCCTGGACATCCCATAGTTTAATTCAGCTGTAGCCTAGGAAACTGATAAGGTTTTCCCAACGAGCTGGACACCTTGGTGGTCAGACCTCAGGAGGTGTCAGAACAGTTTCACCTTGCTGTCTGGGAATAGCACATACTGGGGCAGCGACCACCACATGAGGGCTTAAAAAGAGGTTTCATTCTCAGAGTGTAGATCAGAATGAAGAGTGAAGTATCTGACACGTATCTTGTTTCGTGTGTAGTATTTTTAAATTTCCACCATCGCTGTTTCCTGACCTTTAAATGGTTATGAAATATTGGCAGCATCCAGAAAACCAGCCATGATTGCTGCTCTGGCCTTGCTGCTTTCTCCAGGCTTGCAGCAGGCAGGTCCAATCCCGGCACGGTCTGCAGCTTAAAATTGTCCCAGTGGTGTAATGTGAGGATATTTTGAATGGCACGATCATAGGTAGCTATTTGGAAATGTGAACTTGTTTCAGAATCCGTAATCACATGCGTGTGTGTATGTTTGCATGTGTTTGTGTGAGTGTGTGCGTATTTGTCTCAAACAGTGACTTTGAGGTGACCACGATTAATATGTATGTGTGCATTTGCCTGTATGTGTGTGTGTGTGTGTATTTGAGTGTGCATTTGTGTGTGCACATATATGCATGTGAGTTTGTGTGTGAGTCTGTGTGTGCATAAGTGGGTCTGTGGGTGTGCATTTCTCAAAGTGTGTGTGTGTGTGCCGGTCTGTGTCCTCATTACTTTGTTATCTGGCTCTAGATTGGACTCTTTAGTCGCAGCTCATTAGCGATCACTGCAAATGGATCTGCTTTCCGCCACGCTTTGATCTCCCTTAGTCAAAGCCAGGCCGAGACAAAATGGAGGAGTAACAGGGAAACCACAGGATCAAAGGCCGACAAATACGCCACGGTGTTCGGGGGTGGGGGGGGGGGCCTTCTGTACTTTGGAGACCATCTATGGGGTGGGGGGGTCACAGGGTGGGAGTGACACAGCTGCTGCTGGTGGTGGTGGGTGGGGGGGGGGGGGGGCGATGGTGGCAGTTTAGCATCGTATCAATGTGGAGAGTATGAACAGACACATCTCCTATTCACTTTGTCAAAAGAAGGAAAAGGGCAAAAAAAAAGACAGTTGACCGATATTGAATTTGAAAAAAGTCTTTTGCAGGAGGTGAAGGAGAAAATCAGTGGGGGAAGAAGGGAATATCTGCACTGTGAGAGTGTGTGTGAATAAGCTCATGAATGTGCATGTGTATGTGTTTCTGTGTTAGCCAGCCATTCGCGCCCCTGGTTTAACAAGAGGCCTGTAACAGCCAGGGACTTTTGTCTGCTCACATGCCATGCCCCCCCACCCCCCCAACCCCCGACCCCTTTCAAAAACATTTGAAAAATATTTTGGGTGGATCAGAAAATACACCATGACTCTATTCTGTAATGTGACTGTATTTGGTACAAAAAAGAACATACCTACAAGAACACACACCTAAAAAAGATGCCGATTCAAGGTCCACAAGGCTAAATCCAACAAAAATGCAAAAGTGTTGCAAACCTTTCTCCATGCAGCTGCAATGTTTTGCAGGGTTACCAGTATTGGTTTAAGCTGTGGCTTCATCAAGGTGCAATGATGGTACGATGGTTCAACAGTCCATCATGGCCTCCAGCTAGCACACCCCTGTGAGCATCATCAAGTTACGTCATAACAAAGCCTAAGCATCCGAAATCCTCTGACACTGACTATCACCCAGTGTGACATGGTGCTAACAGTTTTGTTTTTTTTTTTTTGGGGGGGGGGGGCATCTCCAACAGATATGGGGAGTTGAGGAACCCCAAGAAGACAGCAGTGTCAGCTTTTTCTGTGACAAGTCACCGGGTCTCTTGTCCCACTGTTCCCCCTTCATTTTTCTACCGACTCTCTTCGTAGCCTTTTCTAAGAGTGTGTGGGGGGGGGGGGGGGGGGTGGGGAGTTTGGCGGACCAACATCTTCATCACAGGGGACACCAGCAGTGGGTCAGGGGGTGTCACGGCAAAGTGGATATCGATGACTGAGTTGGGGAAGGGGAAGGAGGGGGGGTGGGGTGAATTACACCTCCGTTACTCACCCCAGGGAAATGAAAGGGCATTGGTAATCATTCGTAAAGTGCAGGGAGGCAGTGCTTTCCTGGGTGCCATCTGAGGGAGATGGACCGTTCGGCCCAAATTAAGAGTCCGGTGGCGCTCAGCACCCGCAGAGGAGGTCCCGCGTTCATCCTGGGGGGTCTGACCCCAGCTGTCTGATGGCTACACTCCTCCGCTTTGGGCCGCTGAACCAGCAGCTTTTAGTTTGCTTCGTTTATTCTGACCGAAAAAAAAAAAAAAAACAAGCCCATCTCTCACACTGGGCTGTAAAAGGATGCGGCTCGGCTTTGGCTGTGTCGCCGATTTCCTTCACTTGCTGCAAATGACAGGAATGCGAAAGTGGCAGTACTCCCTGACATAGAAAGTCATTAAAAAACAAACAAAAAAAAACATCAAACTCTCATATCAGATATTTATGATAATCTTAAGAAGTTCACACCAATGCATTTTGGCTAGTTAACCATCCATGGTGTGGCGATTCAGCTTGGCTACTCAATAAGAATACATGGGAATGTTGAGCCAATCAACGACTCAGCGGCCTGAACCAATCACTGCTTTTCTGCTGAGGAAAGAAAAATGTTTTGATTGGTTCATAACGTTCCGCTGATTTGGCAGGCAGGTATAGAGGTATTAAGTAGCCCAGGGCTCAGTGCATGAGTCATATCTGCCTTGGAAGACAGGTGACTTCCTATGTACATATGGCAGTGTTTCTGTCAGACTACACACACACACACATACACACACACATACACATACACACACACACATACACATACACTCACACACACACATACACACACACATACATACACATACACACACACACACACACACACACACACACACACACACACACACACACACACACACACACACACACACACACACACACACACACACACACACACACACACACACACACACACACACACATACACACACACACACACACACAATTTTAACTGAACAGTATATTCAGCGCTGGGATTTTACAGCAGTGATTTGCAGTGCTGCTGTGAATATAATAGGACGTGCAGAACGTTTACAGCTCCAATGTGCTTCATGGTAAAGTCCTGTACATTATGCTGCGTACAATATAGTATTGTATATACAATACATATGAAAAAATGATCAAGGAGTTGAAAAGTTTCTGTGAAAAAACTGTACCGCATTTTTGACACGACACCTGTTCACTGATTAACATAAATGTTATATTATAATTTTGTTCGGGTTATTTTTTTGCACTAAAAGAAAAATTATTAACTACATTATTTTTTTCTTAAACTCCATGGAATTGTTTTATTTCCTATGAAGACCATGCAAAAGAATTAATTTTCACAAGTGTATCTCTAACAGAATGACACTCCATTGATAAAGGAAAGTTTAACAGGGGAGCACAACAAAAGGGTTTACTCTGTACCTCCATGAGAGTTTGCGCCATGAAGCTGCTTGTCTTCTGACATATTGTAATAATTTTTCAGTGACAGTTTTGTTATGTTCTGATACTAAGCCTGAGAAAGCATCTGTGTTGTATATCGTAATGTTCTATCTGACGTGCATCCATGTCTTTCAGTTTTAACGGGAACAGGCTTGTCTGCAGCTAATCCCTATGCTCTGTATCTTTGTACTGCTGTTTCACTGTCATAACTATAATTTTTTTCTACACCACAAATTAATGAGCTTCTCCTATGAAGTGGTTTACTGAGAACATTAGGGAACAGTCAATTTCAGTTAATTGAAAGAAGTATCATTATATATGTTTTGTAGTTATAAAGTTTAATATGTATGCATTGGAAACTTATTAATCACATTAGGCTGTTAGTGAAATACTGAAGTATTGAAGGCAGCACCGGTTAGAGTACAATACTGTAAGATGCTAAATGCAATAAGAACATAAAATTGCTTATTTGCGGTTGTCAGGAATTTGCTGTAAGTTCTGTAGAACATTGCTCTGCAGTGTAGGCATTATGTGCAACAGAAGGTCACTGCTAACACAGCATTGTCTCGGAACCAATAAGAACCTAAACACATGGAAGCATGCGGAATGAAATATCCTTGCTGTAAATACATCAGCTTGACTATCCATCATCTTTTTACACGAGCAGTGCCGTCCCCCCCTCTGTTCTTTATGTCGTTTCGGCCTCTCTCATTTAAATTCACTTTATGTCCTTCGTTTTAGAAGCCGCTGTGGATAAAAGCGTCGGAGAAATGACTGTTATATAAGCGTAATGCAATCTGTATACAGACCTCTAAACTTTCTTTTGTTGTTTCAGACTGTTGACTGTCCCTCTGAATGATAAATGCACAGCACTTCAGTCTGGAGGAAGAACATAGGGTTATGTTTGATTAACACGTGACGTATTTGCGTGCCTTGACTCGACTGTGAATTATATCCTCGGTGTTGCATGCAGGAGAAATTTCAGGATTGTGCAAAAGGCACCTGAATCTGAATGCCCACAGCTAACTCTGTCAGCATCAGTGGTATAGTTCAGAGTATATGCATGTATATACCCTCAATATATATATATATGTACAATATACCAACATATCATCCTTATGATCATTAATGCATATGGGTTTTGGAGTTACAGTATGCCCACCTCCTCAGACTGTATACCCACCTATTAGCCTTATTACCATTAATACATATGGGCTTTGGAGTTACAGTATGCCCACCTCCTCACACAGAATACTCACCTATTAGCCTTATTACCATTAATACATATGGGCTTTGGAGTTACAGTATGCCCACCTCCTCAGACAGTATACTCACCTATTAGCCTTATTACCATTAATACATATGGGCTTTGGAGTTACAGTATACCCACCTCCTCTGACAGTATACCCACCTATTAGCCTTATTACCATGAATACATATGGGTTTTGGAGTTACAGTATACCCACCTCCTCAGACAGAATACTCACCTATTAGCCTTATTACCATGAATACATAAGGGTTTTGGAGTTACAGTATGCCCACCTCCTCAGACTGTATACCCACCTATTAGCCTTATTACCATTAATACATATGGGTTTTGGAGTTACAGTATACCCACCTCCTCAGACAGTATACTCACCTATTAGCCTTATTACCATTAATACATATGGGCTATGGAGTTACAGTATGCCCACCTCCTCAGACAGTATACCCACCTATTAGCCTTATTACCATGAATACATATGGGTTTTGGAGTTACAGTATACCCACCTCCTCTGACAGTATACCCACCTATTAGCCTTATTACCATGAATACATATGGGTTATGGAGTTACAGTATGCCCACCTCCTCAGACAGTATACTCACCTATTAGCCTCATGGTCATTAATATATATGGGTGTTGGAGTTCCTCAGATGGTATACTCGCTTCCTCAGTTACCTCTACACTGCTGGATAGCATGGCTTACACCTTTATTTTTTGGATGCCCTCCCCCTCTCTAAGGCGCCGTTACCCTCTCTGCCTGTGTCTTAGGAAGTACTCCTCAGGAGAATGACCGGTAAGAGCCAGACCAGCAACGTGACCAACAAGAATGACCCCAGGTCCCTCAACTCCAGAGTCTTCATCGGCAACCTCAACACGGCCATCGTCAAGAAGACCGACATCGAGGTCATCTTTGCCAAGTACGGGAAGATCGTGGGCTGCTCGGTGCACAAGGGCTACGCCTTCGTCCAGTACATGAGCGAGCGGAACGCTCGCGCAGCCGTCGCCGGGGAGAACGCGCGCATTATAGCGGGACAGCCTCTCGGTAAGCCCACGCTGTTTTATGACTTCTACGCGTAAAGTTGCGATGCCAAGCTTTGGCAGTTTATTCAGCTGACTGAAGTCTTTGTTTCATCCAAAGAGTCTTAAACTTACAGTGCCACATTCGTCCAATCTTATCAAATGACTTATGTCCCTTTTTTTGTCAGTTTAAGACCTATATGTAAGCTGGAAGATTGGGCACCAGTTTGCATGGCTATTTTCAGCCTTTTTTTAGTCAGCTTGACCCTACACTTAAACCTGAAGCGTTCAGGGTCAGGTTTTGCCATTTCGTGCATGTTATGGTGTTCTGTGATGTGGGCAGCTTTCAGTACTGCTGGAAATTTTGTTTTGATGCACTGGCAGATTTTTTTTTTAGAAGAGTTTAAAATGCACTTAGAACTGGAGTTGGTGGAAAATGAAATCGTAATTGGTCAATGCAGTGGGGGTTCGCGGCTAAAGCCTCTGGAAGTATGCCAGAGTAGCTTTTTGCCTTTTTTTCTTTACTATTTTAGCGGCTATTTCTGTTAGTTCCCTAAGGGCTGAGGTAAGATTCGGTTGTCATGACATCAGGCCTTCTGGTTCTGAATGAACAACTATGTTTTTGTAAAATGGGAACATATATTTTTTTTTTCTGTAAAAAAATGACACAAAAGACATTGTGGACCCTTTTACGCAATGCCTCAGTGTTGTCTTGACCTGCTTTTTCAAAGTTCTGTCTTCATCTATTCGTTTATGTTGTTTCATCGCAATGCAAATTTGTGTTACCAAAAAAAAAAAAAAACATAAGAATGCTGAGTGATGCCAGGGGCCTTCATTAAAACTGAACTAAGGAAGTGTTTGGAGGAACGGTTTGTACGTGCGGTGCACAAACAACAGGATTGACGGGAGGACGGCTCAGGGGAGCATAAGGAGGCAAAGGCTCCACACAGGGGCGGGGGGTGGGGTTTGGGTTTCAGAACTTTTCTCCAAAAACAAACTCAAGTGAAGCATTTGGTTGGAAGTCTATATATGCTATGCTATCCCGGTTCGTTGCTTTTTTTTGTGTGTTAATTAAGGTGAAAACCACCCTTAGCTATTTCAGCTCTGTGTTATTTGGAAAGAGCACAGAGTGAGAAACAATTTGTCCGGTGCTTCACCAATTTGTTCAGTTCATGGGAGAATGAGAGGGAGAGAGAGAGAGATAGAAAGAGGCTGAGAGAGAGAAAGAGACAGAGGGAAAGAGAGAGAGAAAGGGAGAGAGAGAGAAAGACAGTGGTGGATGAAATAAGGCATCATGGCCGCACAGTTAGGCAGACATGACTGATCCCTCCTCTGTGTTTCTCCCAGAAACTCATGCATATGTACTGAGACAAATGTGATTTGGGCCTAAATGAACTGTGTCGGTCCATGTGTTCCTCATGGCCCTGACAAATGTGGTTTCTAGCTGTCTTACATCTGTTTAAATAACTCACATTTGTGCAGTTCTGAAAATAACGCTTGATGTCTGCTTCTTCATTTTGCCTTGTGAAAAAATATAAATAAGACACACACAGCATCCACTGTGTTTTGAAAGGACTTAGTGGAAATGGATATTTAATGGTGATCTTTTTTTTGTTTAAGATGAGAAAGACCGAAAAGAGAATAGACAGTTTTAGATAGAATCAGAATTTTTACAACTTTTTAACATCCAACAGTTTGATCACCAAAACATCAATCCGAATTTAAAAAAGTAGTGTTTCATCGACTCCACAGTACACTATGAGGACATAAAAAGTCTATCAAAGCAAATACATAATCATTATTACTGTATTCAGAATTGCAGAGTTAAAAGATCTTATAATGAAAAGACAGCATATTCAGTACATATATACCTGCACATCAGCGCTTTAGCAATACAGTACATGAGCAATATATGCCCTGCAATATCTTTAGCGTCCCGGTAATGTAGTGCTTTAAACTCTCAATTACATCTTTATAATAATCATGTGAGAGAGAAAGATAGAGAAGGAGGGATCACAGTCTCTGCCCGCACCTCCCAAGGCTGGTGTTTAACAGATCATGGTGTTACCAAGGTTGAAGGGTAATATGTGAACGCCAGATACACTTTCCGGTCTGGCTGACTGACTGACTGACTGACAGCCGGGGCCGTGGCGGTTTGAATCGGCAGCGTCCTCTCCATCTCAATCTCCGTCAGACGAGCCGTGCGCGCTTCCCTGTGTGCGGGTGTCGCCGCTGGCTAATGGAATTCATGCGTGCAGCAGTCGATAGGATCGCGAGGCGCTCTGCACTGGCTCGATAAAGAGAAGTCACTGCGAACATCGCGGAGAGTGGTCTGTCGGATGCTACATATTAAAACGGTCGGATAAGAAAACCTGGAGAAAAATATATTAAATAAAGCAAATAAAATAAATCCGCTCTTCTTTTCCTCTTTCCCCAGGAAACAAACTAATCTCCAGTGCTGTTTTCTGCATCAGACGTGGTGATGAATTTAAACGTCTGAGCTGTTCACTTTTCAATTACCCACACTCTACCCGAGCCAATGGCGGAAAATCGGTCCCTTCAGTCAGGTGTAGCATGAGCTGTCATTTTGTAAGAACGAACTTTGATTAACACAGTCTAACAGTTGAGTGAAACATGACTTTCCTGTTGTAGGAGATCAATATGTTTGTGTGTTTGTGTGTGTGTGTGTGTGTGTGTGTGTGTGTGTGTCTGTGTGTGTGTGTGTGTGTTTGTGTGTGTGTGTGTGTATGTGTGTGTTCATGGGTTTTCAATATAAAATCAGTTTGTTTTGGAAAGTACTGGGGAAAACAATGGGTTCATCCAATTAAAGGCTTTCAAAAAGTTTTGGGGAATACAATCTGTATATTTACAGTAAAGCCCCTCGTGTATTTGCATCACTGAAATTGTTTTCATGGTCACACAGTCTATAAATCATCACAAACAGCAGAAAATATACCCATGATTGGCAATAAAGAATACAGTCAGTCTCTTTCCACTGGGTGAAGTTATGGTTTAGTCGCGCAGATCTTGGCTTCAATGTAAATCAATAAATCAGACTTTATTTTTGTGCAAATAGGGCTCTGAACTCGATATATTAGCTGTCGTTTAGGAGACGTCTCACAGTCAGTGCGTTATGAGGAAAAAGAACGATTCTGGCAGATTTTAATTTGCTCAGAGAGAGCCCTGGAGTTTGAGAGAATCTCATGCCTCTCTGACATTAATTGACAAGTGCAGTGTTTTATGCCATTATAAATGACTTACCTTGTGGTGTTTTGGATGAAAATAAAATTAATTTATTACGTGTGTGACATGTTATTTCCTGGAGGAAACCACGCTGATGGCTGAGCATTTGCTACTACGGGCAAAGTGGAATAAATTCAGTAAAATATTGTTCAGAGAAACACAGTCCGCTACTAAAAGACTGAGCATGTGTGAGATGAAGATCGGGAGGAGCCAGCCATGTACCTGGAACTTGGCAGACAGTTGTTTTGATCTTAAAATCAGCTACCAGTTCAGAACCAGTAAACCAGGTTGGAAGAGTTAACTATGTAACCAGCTGTGCTAACTGATCGATTAAGTGCTGAGTAGAAAAAAAAAAAATCCTGAATAAATTCAACATGCCATGAAGTCAAGCAACGAATTTGGCATAAAAGTGGCTCTTCTGTGTTGTTGTTTTTTTTTATATATATATGTAGACTTATGTGATTCTGTGTACTTATTATTCTGGGCTTAATAAAATGTGAAAATATGACCTCAGGTCATAGTCAAACACAGCACTCAGTGCCCAATGCCAGTCTGCCACACACAGCACTCAGTGCCCAATGCCAGTCTGCCACACACTGCACTCAGTGCCCAATGCCAGTCTGCCACACACAGCACTCAGTGCCCAATGCCAGTCTGCCACACACAGCACTCAGTGCCCAATGCCAGTCTGCCACACACAGCACTCAGTGCCCAATGCCAGTCTGCCACACACTGCACTCAGTGCCCAATGCCAGTCTGCCACACACAGCACTCAGTGCCCAATGCCAGTCTGCCACACACAGCACTCAGTGCCCAATGCCAGTCTGCCACACACAGCACTCAGTGCCCAATGCCAGTCTGCCACACAAAGCACTCAGTGCCCAATGCCAGTCTGCCACACACTGCACTCAGTGCCCAATGCCAGTCTGCCACACACAGCACTCAGTGCCCAATGCCAGTCTGCCACACACTGCACTCAGTGCCCAATGCCAGTCTGCCACACAAAGCACTCAGTGCCCAATGCCAGTCTGCCACACACTGCACTCAGTGCCCAATGCCAGTCTGCCACACACAGCACTCAGTGCCCAATGCCAGTCTGCCACACACAGCACTCAGTGCCCAATGCCAGTCTGCCACACACTGCACTCAGTGCCCAATGCCAGTCTGCCACACACAGCACTCAGTGCCCAATGCCAGTCTGCCACACACTGCACTCAGTGCCCAATGCCAGTCTGCCACAAATAAATAATGAGGATGTAAAATGACAATGATAAAAGGCTCAGTTAATTTTCTCTTGACTCGCATGTATTTGTCATGACTGAGTATGCATTCAGAGAGTAATGAAACAAAATTTTAAAAAACGTCCCTGATATTAGATTTTATCTACTCTCTCTCCCTCTTCCCCCCTCTCTCTTTCTCTCTCTCTGTCTTCCTTCCTCTCTGTCTATCTCTCTCTCTCGCTCTCTCTCCCTCTCTCTGTCTCTCTCTGTCTAGATCATTTTAATTTGAACCGCACTACTTAATTCATACTAAATGAAAGGCTGGAAATAACTGAGTTTTGGCTGTCATACTGTGAAATACTAACATGACATGTTCACAAAATCATACCATGTAGAAATCAATTTCATATGCAGTGGTTTTGTTTGGTCTATATTTTTCTGCATTGGGAATATGTCAGAACTGGGCTGGGAAAATGTCTTCTTCTGACTCCAATGCCTGACCCTGGTAAATCGCTGTACATTCTTATTAGAGACAATCGGACTTAGGCAAAGGCCCTGTGTGAGTGATATCAGTGGACAAAACCAAAGACAGCTGTGAAAACTCCCGTCTGAGTGCCGTGGAACTCTTATCTGATCTATACCATTGAACATACTGTATCAAAATACCGTTGCTTTTCGAAATGGTACTGTACCTTACTGTAGCTTCATTTCGGTTGAGATGTGCTTGCTACCTGGCAAGCTCGACATGCTGGGGATACGTTTTCATTCGGACTGAGGTCTGAGGAACTCTCTTTCATCTGATTCCATCCCTCTTTCTGTTAGTCTGTCTGTCCGTCCGTCTGTCTGTCTGTCTCTCTCTCTCTCGTTCTCTCTCACTCTCTCTCTCTCTTTCTGGAAATGCCGGCAGACTTTCTTATTCCTCTGGCTTTCCACACTGTAAGACTGTAACATACAAAAACCTAACAGAATGGTCTGTCAATAGGCCAAAAAAAAAATTTACTTGATAAGATATTTACAAACAAAAACACTTAATACTGAATTGAGTAAAATTAGCTTGGTGGAAAAATACTAAAGATACTTGTAGAATACTATCCATTAAGGTTTTATTTTTTTAGTGTAAAAAAGTGCAGTGTGAACTGTGAGTGTGGCTTTGAATGACATTGTGGTGGAGGACCCAGCTCTTGGACATCTCCATGAGACTGAATGTAGGCATATCTTCATGTTCTCTCTCAGTTTGCTGACTTCGCTACTGCAGTATTCATGATCCTCCGGCCTCACCACCCTTAAACTCCTGCCGAAGACGAGTTCTCTGTTCCGTCACCCCTTTCAAATATAGATGGGAGATCATAAGATTGTGTTTTATTTTAAAGCTTGTTAGACCTTTTTCTGTATTCTCTGTGCATCACAAATGCCCACAGATTATTTCTCAGAGATGGGTGACTGTATTTTTACTTTAGCAAACAGTTACACAGTGCTGGATGGGGGGTGGGGGGGGGGGGGGGGGGGTTGGTACACACCACAAGGGGATGGCTTTGTATGTGGTAACCTAACCATCCCCTTATTGATGCCCAATAGACGTTTTCCTTGTTACAGTATGAGCAGGACTGCTGCACTGTGTTGAGAGAACAACGGGAGTTGAACCACCAATGATTAACAGAAAAAAAAACATATAACTGGTTTATTGATTGGAAAGCAGATATGATTGACTGATTGATGGGTTGGTTGTTTTATGGGAGGGTTGGTTGGTTGGTTGGTTGGTTGACTGATTAATCGCACAGCATAAATGGCACCACGCTGGACATTTGTACAGATGTATGATGGTTGCCTGGCACCATCTAAAGGGGCTGCCATGGAAACTGCCATTGACTACAGCAGAACAGAGCATACCTACCTCAGTTTTACAGCAGTGGTAAAAAATGTGGCTGCTGGGTGTGGAGGACGCTGGAGCAGGGAACAGCCGGGCCCACAGGGAAAATGGCATCTGCCACACTGTTAAAAGGAAGCGTTTTGAAACCTTTAGATTGGTGGTAACTGAGCTGTCACCAATTTAGGGGTGTTTGAAACACAAAATGTAGTGCCTTTGAAAATACCTCTCTCAGAGGGGATATGTTTTTTTGTGGTTTTTGAAGCACCAGTGAAGCCTGGCCCCTTCTCAACTGAGTATATGCTACGGTAGGGAAAACTATTAATGAATATGCAAAATCATGACTGATTAATTTTCATCCAAGTATTTCACACAAACACTTCGGAATAAGCGTATTCCTCAGCATGCAATTCCCAAAAGATTATATGTGTGTGTGTGTGTGTGTGTGTGTGTGTGTGTGTGTGTGTGTGTGTGTGTGCGTGTGTGTGTGTGTGTGTGTGTGTGTGTGTGTGTGTGTGTGAGTGTGTGTGTGTGTGTGTGTGTGTGTGTGTGTGTGTGTGTGTGTGTGTGTGTGTGTGTGTGTGTGTGTGTGTGTGTGTGTGTATGTGTGTGTATGTGTGTGTGTGTGTGCGTGTCTGTGTGTGTGTGTGTGTGTGTGTGTGTGTGTGTGTGTGTGTGTGTGTGTGTATGTGTGTGTGTGTGTGTGTGTCTGTGTGTCAGTGGCAGTGGCAGTGTTGTACAATGCTTAAGGGAGCTTGGCTTCATACCCAGAGGTTGTATTCCCAAATAGTGCACTGCCCTTATGCCCTTGAATGAGGCATGTTACCTACAGCAAATATCCAGCCATACAAATAGAGAGGACATAAGAGTCACTCTAAGTAGCAACATTTGCTAAGTGCCTGAAAATGTAATAAACATTTAAATTGCAGTTCCAGGATTATTCATTGCTGAAAACCAGTACAATGACATGAGCAGTGCAATGCTTTCAATAATAACAAATGTGTTTTAAAACTCAAACCCTTAATAAATGAACTCTCTGCACCCAGCCAAGTAAATTAACTGTCTGCATCAAGCTATCTCTTCTCCTGTAACCACCACCCATTTTATTTCCCCAGGTCATCGCCGCAGAAGAGAAATGAGTTCTCATTTGACCTACCCAATAAATAAATAATTAAGCAGCAATGAATGCCCCTCCTTGAGCTGTTGAGCTTGTAATTAGCCTAAAACTGATATTCCCAGGAAACCAATACCCTCGAGCTTCACATGTGCTTTCATTCTTTATTTTGTGTTGAGATTATACGACCTGTAGATTACCAAGAACCACTAAAATTACATCTTCAGTTGAAACGAAAAGACATTTCACAGTTAATTAAAACCATATATGTGATATTCAAGGGTTAATTCTTTCACAGCCCTTTACTGTATGGTTTGGTTAGATACCACAATCTGATTGGTGTTGACTACCTTTCGATAATGTTATAATATGCAGAGAGAACATGCGTGAAATGGTTATATGTATGGCCATGGGAGATGTTTATACTGGCATGGGAGTTATCTGTTTATTCATCGTATAGCAGTGTTTCCTGCCGTCGGTCGTCGGGGCTCACTGTGTTTGCTGATTTTTTTGCAATCTCAGAATCTAAACAAGCTGCTAAATTTCTTAATTAGGTGCTGTTCATGTTATAGGGATTATGTACCAAACTAAGCCATTTCATGCCTGAAATATATATGCATGCAATGAAGAATAAATGTCCTGTATTCACATTGTGCCGTATTGCAAACAATTTCATAAAGACAAGTAAAATGTTTTAACTCATAGTCCAGAGTGAATCATTGAGCACTTAATTGGAAAGATTGTGGACGCGTGACCACTAAAACTAACCATTTGGTAGACAGCTAAGGATTAAAAGACAATAATGAGCCAAACCTGCATTGTGAAAGTAAGCATAAGGGAACAAAAGGATATGAGCAAAAGCTTTATCATGTGTTCAATGACTTAAGGAGCCTATTGATTCACCCCAGTCTATAATTTGATCAGGTATGAAAACGTACTCTTTTTATGTATTTGTTTGAAAAATCACATAAACACATTGCGAACATAGGAGCTTTTTCCTCACGGCATGCAAAATTATCTCTCATCATGAAAAACACCAAATGAACAGCTAATGATAAAATAAATAATAAATAAATTAACAGCAATAAACAGCTTGTTAAGATTGTGGGGTTGCAGTTGTGCTTGGAACTACAAACCAGCATACATAGTCAGTTCCCAGGATAGACGATGGGAAGCACTTCCAGAGAGGGTGCTCATGGGAGTTGGAGTTCTACGCTTGATGATTTGCATGACATCACCGACTGGATAAATAAAATGAAACTAAACAAAAAGTTTTCTCACTCGAGTCCCTTGAGATGAGTTGAAGTGAACAGTTCAGCTGTCAGTGATGCAGAAAATGCTTTTTTAAAATGATTACTTCCCCCCCCACCCCAAAACCTCCTCAGAGGCAGGGAAAGTGGAAAGTGGTCAGGGTTATAATGATGGTGCTTACGCGTGCCGGTCGGAGGAGATAATTGAGGCAGAATGCTCGGCACTGACTGACAGAGCAAATGTTTAAGCCGACGAATGGAAAGAGAAAGCGCGTTGAGTGCATAATAAAATAAACTGTCTGGTTTTGAAATAATGTTCTTGCTTTTTTTTTTTCTCCACAAAAGTAGGTCAGCAAACAATGAAGTGTGTTATACGTACAGAAGTCGCATGAAGGTTAAGTAGCTTACACCTTTTGGAAAAGAATTGTGCGAAATGCTTGCATATGACAAATTGTAAAGAAATCCTGTTGCTTAATTTTCAATACCCTCTTCAGAACCTAAGGCTCCAGACTCTTACAGATGTTCTATGAGGTTTCCTTGGTAACAAAAGCCACTGTATTGCCTTCTCAATAGCGCGGTGACATTCTGGGTCTTGTCTCTTTGTTTCAGTGATGGCGCAAGATGAATTTGATTGTCCATGGCGATGGGTGAAATTGCATTTGTGCGGATGTGAAGACTGTTGAAAGTGATTTTCCAGGGGGGGGGGGGGGGGGGGGGGGGGTTGGCTTTGATGCAGTGATGGCTGCAGGTGTATATTTGTGACTGTTGTAATATCAGGTCATTTTTGACGAGTAATAGCATCGCATTGTGTAATTTTGTGACCAAACTAATGGATGGTGTGGTTTTGTGACGTGTAATGCAAGAACAGCTGAAGATTTTTACTATTTATTTTTTTCACAGCAGCAATCCCTGAAAACTATGAGCACAATGACAACTGAATGTATGTGTTTATGTTATGGCAATGGTGTTGTCATGGTAATGAGGTCTAATGTGTGTTTATGTCATGGGGTTTACACCATGAGGTGTATTTTGTAAGCATAGAAGTCTTAGAGTGGAATTCTGTGAGTGTGATGATTGTTTTGAGGTATCTTCGTATGACAGTAATGGTGTCCGAAGGTAGTTTTTTGTGATGTAATGACTGCTGAAGGTGTTTGTGTGACAGTAATAGAGACTGAAGGCATTTTTGTGGCTGTAATGAAATCTGAAGGAGTTTTTGTGTGAATGTAATTCTGTCTGAAAGCAGTGGATGGTGGAGGGACTTCAGGGTCTGTTGTTGAAAATTAGTTTCTAAAGTGATAAATCAAGTCAGTCATGGCTGTATTTAAAAACATTTTGGTGAATATAAAGAAGCACATTGTAGCAGACAACAGAAACCCTGAGCGAATCTAAAATATTCACCCTTGGTGGCCATCAAGAAGCTGCTTAATTGTTAGGAATCCAAAAAGTTACAGCTATTTACAATGACAGTCTTGTAAACAATTTGTATTTTCTAATATTTTCCTAAAACATTACTTTTTGAGATTGAATCCATACAACACTGGAAAAATCCAATCATAATATAAAATTTAACTTCTGCATAATCTACAGTTTGAGTCAATGCATAATTTCAAATGTCTTTGATGAGATTGGATACATTCATTATGCTTTACAAGTACAATGTAACAGAATCAAAGCAAGCAACTATTATTTGTATACTTTATTTCTATATTCATACACATTAAATATATGCTGGTGCACACTCTGTGCTTGTTCACCTGATCATTAAATCTGACTTCTTCTTAAAAGCTAATCATACAAATATTTGCGCAATGATCCTGTCATGGAAAACTTCAAAGTTTGTGTGGGATAGATACGCTTCAGAGAAATTGCTTTTTGATTTGTCAAAGACTCATCCGGGTCACAAATAGAATGGGGGAAAAACTGTGTTTTTAAAATCATCGCATGCTGGGCAATATGCAGATTTAAAAGCATCCAGTGAAGTACTTGAGTGAATATTCATCAATCATGAATATTCAAATTATAATTCAGTTTACCATATAACCTGCTCTGACAAGGCAAAATGTCATTGGTGTTGAAAGACAAAAAAAAACTTCAATGAGCTTTTTCATCTCTAAACTGAGAGCAATGTTTCATAACACTTTTTTGAATTTAGCATTTAAAATTCCCTAAATTGGTGGCAGGTGAAAGGTTTCCAGTACATGCTTTTACAGAGTGGTTGGCATTCCACAACTGTATGCTGGTAAAAGCAAGACACAGTTAACCTGAACACAATTATTCACCATAGTTCTGCATTAATTCTTCTTTTAGCCATATGCATATATATATACAGTATATATATGTATATCTTTCCATATTTATTAGAATGGTTGAGTTAACAATCAATGTTTTACATAAAATAAGATAATGTTAGGATTATGTGTTTGTTGCTGAATTATATCTTACAGTCACAAGTGCTTCTCATCTCCCCACTCTTCTGTTGTCATGGCATTATGCGAAATTATCGCCCTTATTGGTGAGATTGGCTGCGTGCGTGATGGAATTTACAGAGGTTACTGATCTGTTTCCCGCTGCATGTGAGCGCTCTTGAAAATGACAAAAACGCCCCAGTAATCCCCAAAGACGGGGCGCCTTACGGTAGAGTCTACAGCTGACTGTGGTAATTTATTTTCACTCTTACGAACTCAGTAAATAAGAATTCTCCCACATCTCTAACTCCGCCCATTCCCTCTCACTCTAACACACCCCCACATCTCTTACTCCGCCCATTCCCTCTCACTCTAACACACCCCCACATCTCTAACTCCTCCCATTCCCTCTCACTCTAACACACCCCCACATCTCTTACTCCACCCATTCCCTCTCACTCTAACACACCCCCACATCTCTAACTCCACCCATTCCCTCTCACTCTAACACACCCCCACATCTCTTACTCCACCCATTCCCTCTCACTCTAACACACCCCCACATCTCTTACTCCTCCCATTCCCTCTCACTCTAACACACCCCCACATCTCTAACTCCGCCCATTCCCTCTCACTCTAACACACCCCCACATCTCTTACTCCACCCATTCCCTCTCACTCTAACACACCCCCACATCTCTTACTCCACCCATTCCCTCTCACTCTAACACACCCCCACATCTCTTACTCCACCCATTCCCTCTCACTCTAACACACCCCCACATCTCTAACTCCTCCCATTCCCTCTCACTCTAACACACCCCCACATCTCTAACTCCTCCCATTCCCTCTCACTCTAACACACCCCCACATCTCTAACTCCTCCCATTCCCTCTCACTCTAACACACCCCCACATCTCTTACTCCTCCCATTCCCTCTCACTCTAACACACCCCCACATCTCTTACTCCCATTCCCTCTCACTCTAACACACCCCCACATCTCTTACTCCTCCCATTCCCTCTCACTCTAACACACCCCCACATCTCTAACTCCTCCCATTCCCTCTCACTCTAACACACCCCCACATCTCTAACTCCTCCCATTCCCTCTCACTCTAACACACCCCCACATCTCTAACTCCGCCCATTCCCTCTCACTCTAACACACCCCCACATCTCTAACTCCTCCCATTCCCTCTCACTCTAACACACCCCCACATCTCTTACTCTGCCCATTCCCTCTCACTCTAACACACCCCCACATCTCTTACTCTGCCCATTCCCTCTCACTCTAACACACCCCCACAGGCCTGTGAGAGATTTAAGACAAATTTAAGACTTAAGATATCTGTTACATGTTCTTTAACACTGTTAACAAACTTGTTCACTGTGTACATTTACATAAATGCACATTTTTTGTATACATTTTTGATAAATGAGGTACAGGCAACTGACTGAAACCAACAAGTTACTGGTAACATATGATAACATATATGGTAACATATGACAACTGCAGCCAGTTTGTGAAAATCATGCCTGTTGACCCAGCACCACCACATGCCCTTGGCACTTTCAGACACTCGTCAGACCTGCAGCGCACAGATCCATTCCAAGCTCCTCCTCCTGCCTGTCCTTCAACACCAAATCTGACCCAATGCACCCTGGACCCTCCACAAGGGTGAAAGCTGCCAGAAAGAATCTCCATTGCAAGGCCAGACCGACAGGACCTACGTTATCAAACACGACACGGTCACTAGGTCATGTTTACAAAACGTGTCTCTTTTCTGAACGTTTTTTTTTTTCTCTTCTCCCTTAGGGTGATCTCAAAAACACATTTTCTTTCTTTCTTTCCGGGGCCAAACAGAAAAGAAGCTGTGCGGTACTAAAGAGAAAGGCAAGAGGCATCAGCAACACTTGTTATCACCTGTTTTGTCACTGCAAATTACCTCTTGTAATACGGGAAAGGAACAGAGCTGTGAAAGATTTTGATAAGGTTATTGTTTTGAGTTGAATACGCAATTGGAAATAGGAAAAAAAAAACATTTATTTAAATTCAATTTCAAAGTCTTATATTTCCTTAAAAGTACAAGGAAGCCGAATGATGGCCTATTTTCAGAGCCTCAGGTTCAGAAAAGGAACAAGAGTGAAGAATTCAGAGGATGACGTTAACGAGCACACTCCTGTTTTCTTGGGGAGAAACTCATGAATGACAGACTTGAAGTACTTTTGGTATCAGTAAGTTTACACACCATAGAGTTTATTTTATGGGAAAACTGAGAAGTAGGGTCAATAAGTAGCAGTTGTAGTAAGTAGTATCAAGAGAAGTCAGGTAGCAGTGTAATGTATGGGTAGGGGCTAGGACATGTAACGCAGAGGTTGCAGGCTCAGTTCCAAGGTAAAGCATGGCCAATCTATCCTTAGGCAAAGCACTCCATCTGGATTGCTTCAATATTTCCCTCTTTTTGTTATTTTAAGTGCAATGCAAAGTGTGACACACAACATCCTGTCATGATGGGTAAGAAAACTAGTGTGGTGGAAGCGATGAATGTAATTGTTTGTTTGTTTGTTTATTTGTTGTTTTTTTAAATATGTGCTGGGAAACTGCCTATAGAGTGGCCCAAAGAGGGAGGGATGGAGACCCCGCACAAAGCTGCACGTGTAGCTGCATCCTGCTGTGTGTCGGTGAAAGCTTGTCTCATGGCTCGTGGAACAGAGTACAGCAGCAGCTCAGCATCACATGTTTCAGAGAGGAGCGCTCGCGTACCTGTGCGCTCTCAAACTGACAGAGGACGCAGCGACGAGTACGACAACACTCAAACTTGGCATTCCAAATGGGGAGAAAATATGAGTATATTTTTCATATTTTTCAAAAACAGTGTGCATGGCAGATGGCAGGGTGACTGTTAGCTCACAACTCACAGTTTGACATTTTTTTTTTTACTTGTGGTATATATCATTCATTTGTGAAGTAGGGCACACTTTTCTCAACAGCACAGCAGCAGTGGTGGAATTCTGCTCACTGACAGGGAATCAACCCTGCAACCTCCAGATGATGGTTTTAAATGACCTATGGCTCTGACCCTGGGTTGGGGGGGTTTCCCTGAGTAGAAGAAGAATGGGGGGGGGGGTGACTATGTGATGATCCATGGCAACATACATCAAAAAGGGTAAATTGTATCAGTTTGCCCATTTTTTCCAAATGCCAAACTCAACCAAACTTGATCTCCCTTTCCTCCAATCCACATCAGCAACTGATCTTGCTTCTTTCCAACATGCAGATGTGCCACCAATCACATACTGCCAAATCCCTACAGGAGGATTATGAGGTCAGCAAGGACATGCTGCATCCAGCCGAAGCCAGGGTTGGCTGCTAGAGAGTGATAAGACCAACAGAAGTAGTTAGCTTACACACCCTATCATTTCCCTGCAAGGTTGGGCCAATGTAGGGGGGCGGGGGCGGGGGCGGGGCCGGGGGGGGTGGGGTGGGGGTGGTGGGTTTAGGAGGAGGTACAATATAATGTCAGTAACTCCATGATTTGGACCAATGACCACAATGGCTGTGGTGAAAAATACATTTCTGATAGGTTCCAACAAGTCAGTGTAGCACCACTCTTTTTTGGGTTCACTGAAACTCATCTCAAAAGTCATGAGTTACGTCAGTAAAAGGAATTGGCCTTTATTAGTCCACGGAAGGCTTTCATTATATCTGAACTGCACTGATTTGGCTTGTACGAGAGAGGTATAAACTCTGGGAGGTATATTACTCTGAGCTATGCAAACATCATCAGGCTTCTGCTAGAGAGGTGTAAGCCTGGCACGCAAGGACACAAGGCTTCTCTGGGCTCATCTGTGGACTCCCGCACACCGCCCATCCCCCCCCCCCGACCCCCAACCCCCAACCCCACTGGTTTTCGTGCCCTGTAACGTTAGCACCCTCCAGATCCTCTCCATATTACCGTGGTCCATCCTCTCCATATTACCGCGGTTACGTAACGACACGCAGGAGCCCCGAGAGGAAGAGGCGCGAACGCTAACTCCGCGCCTCGCTGATCCAGGCTTCGCGGCGCAGTGTTAGCGCTGGAGCTCGCATATGTTCAGCCCTTCATTGCCGTGGGGAACCCGGGGCAACCGTATCCAGGTCACGGCAGGGCCCAGCAAATATTAGCAGAAAACCAGCCTCCATCCTCATCCCTTTTTCTTCAGATTTCATCCACTCTCTCTCTCTCTCTCTCTTCTGGATTGATAAGCTCTGAATATTTGCTTTAAGTTAAGCCTTCGAAAAACATTAGAAGAAGGGAAAAAAAGGAAATCCGTATTCATAATTCATCAAAAGCTAAGCCTTCATTTTATATTTATACCAAGTTTGCATATGCAAGTTTTGGCAATCTTTGAGTAAGCATCATTTTGTTTTTCTACATAAATTATCCAGCAGGACTGCAACCTTGCTGTTGTTCTTTGTTTTTTTTTTGTTTTGTTTTGTTTTTTTCTCAATTCTGTTAACTCACAGAATGGCTTTGATGTTTGGGTCTGACTTCACCCAGACAGTGAGTGAAAGTGTAAATTCACAGCCAGACCCGCACCCCAGAGCTGCATCCAAACAGATCGCCACAGAGCAAGAACGGATGATTTCAGTTCAGGTACTGCAAATATTCCCACCCTTTCTAGTCTGGTGCCCTATCTGCTTATATTAAATTCGGTGAGAGGATTTTGGAGGAAGTCTTATTTTTGGGTCTCGCTGTGCATTACCATACCAGCTAAAACTTTTTTTGGCAGTAGCTAGAACATTCCCTGAGTGTCTGAGTTGGGATTCTTAAACTTCTTCAGCCTGGGGATCCAAATGAGAAATTCAACTTTTCACCCTGTCTTTAAGCTTAAAAGGTAGCATTAGCAGCAAGTATTAGCAGCAATCAACAATTGCTCCTAATTTCATTCAGATCTATCGATAGCATTCGGATATGAAAAGTGTCTTCATTGTCATATGTTGACATCATATCCCTGGACCATTTTGTTTCCTGACCAATAGCATAAGAGTTATTGGAAACTGATATGAATTCAGCTCAAAGCAATGCTGAAAAATGCAAAGGTTTGCTATCCCATGTAGACAATGAAATGTGTCCTGAACCTAATCTATGAGCTAATCCACAGGATGTTAACTGAACACAAGGATTGATGTCTTCCAATTGTGTTTAAAAATAAATAAATAAAAAAAAACAAAATAAATAAAATGGTAACAATTGAGTTTGTCAGGTTCTCCCACAGAGGGAAGACAAACCAGGTGCCCGCCCACGCACCCCTGAAGGGGGACCCAGAAATTGGGCAGTGATTGATGGAGCAGGGATGAGGTTGAGACTCGGGGTGCCAGGGAGTAAAGAGAGCACACGACAGGCTGAATGAGACTGAGAGTGAATGGGGAGACATGGCGAGAGGATGGGGGCGATGGAGGCGGGGAAGGTAGGGGTTGCTAGGTAGCGTTGACAAGGCAACATAATGTACTGAGAGGTCCCACACAGACCTGGTTAGACAGACAGCTCAATCTAATGGCATTACATGAGTGCGGTGATGAGATATAATGGTTTGGGAAAATATGTTAGTAACTCAAAGGTTACAGGTACTGGAAATAAAGTATCTTTGGCTGTGTTAAACAAAGAGGCTGTAAAGTTAGACAATTCTTCCGTTATTATTTTATTCCAAAGGACTCCGGCTGTGGAGTACATGACATTTTGTGAGACAGATTCGGTTGGTTGTAGGCATAAAGCTCTGAATTGCAGAGGTAAATATCTGTCTGTATAAATGGGTAAAGTGTAAGAAAATGCTACCTTTGTAAGCCTCTCTGGATGACAGTGTCTGATAAAATGTGTAAAAAAAAAACATGTAGTTTGGGTAGTTTCCTCTGCATCTTCCATTTGTCTATTTGGAGGGGAAATTTTGGTGCAGAAAATAAGTACAAAAACATGTTTTCTTCATGGTTGACACACTTTTGCTGCAAAGCTCATCAAAAATCCTTGCCGGGAAAAAGCTCTGGCGTAAAACCAGATCTTACATGTTGTAGATCAGTAGTCCAGTAGTAATTACAGCCCCCGTTCAGCACCATTTCTGTCCAGTTCACAGAGAGACCAATAGGATCAGAGCAGAAGCAAAGGGAATGCATGTTTTATTTGACTGATGCTGATTAGCTGTCCAGTCAACGATAAAGAACAAAACTAGTCAATGTTTAAGAAAAAAAAATGAAACTTCGGTATAACGACTGTGTTTGTTTGTGTTTCAGCGTATTTTAATTAGCGCGGAGGAGAAAATCCGTAAGTTTTGTTTGGCCTTCCTCAGTTTCATAGGGCACTCCTCATGCACAGCTCAAATAAATTATGGGTGCACTGTTTTAGGAATGAAAAACACTGAGATATGTTTTATCATAAATATATTTGAAAGAACAGAGATTGCAATACCTCCAAATATATGGGCAAACATAAAGTAACTGTGCTTTTCACATATTACAATTAAAAAAAAAGCATTGATGTGAAATATATTGATCTTTGTATTTTTTTCAAACAGCAGGTGTTCAACAGTCCAATAGCACAGCTTGTTTTAATTCCTCCCTTCCAATCAGGGGTTGATTTGGACCTGGGACACCAGGTGAGTGGAATCAGTTGCTATAATCAATCAATTATCAGCTAAATAACTGCTGGCCTTGGGACAAGGTTTCAGTGTCTCCCATAGCCTATGTGGAGTCTAACTCAGAGATACTCAAAAATGGTCCTCTGAGCTAGCAGTATGCCTGGTTTTCTTAATCAGTGCAACTGATTGGCGATTCAACTCACCCAGTATCCCAGGACCAGCTTTTCGCCATCCTTGGCATATAGAATACCCAAGCCAGTTAATTAAGCATTCAGATATTACATATATTAGATATTAAATTTAGATATGTAAACATATTGGATTTTATGGCTACAAGCCACTGCACTCTGTGGCAGCCGTCCAGTTGGCTGGAACAATCCACGGCCTGGGTTGAGAGACCAACTGGGAAAAGCAAACCTAAAAATAAAATGTTGACAGAAGCTATATTCGTGGCCCAGCAGGGGGCGATCTTTCCTCTGACACAAAGCCAACACTTTCATAGACTGAGAGGGAGTCTGTGCTGCAGGAGGTGAGATGAGACCTTAAATCTTAGATGCTTAATGGTGCTGAAAAAAAACTTTCTGAAGAATAGAGTTATCCCAGAGTGTCTTTGGGAAAAAAAATCTAAATTTAAAATTGAACAATTTCTAAATATATGAATTTGAAATATTTAATGTGTCAGCCATCCAGTTATAAACATAATCATTATTATTTAGCTTTCTTTCTAACAATATATTTTATAAAATGTCTTATAAACTGTGTATAAACCTTTTATAAAATATATATTACACAACAACACACCTGAAGAAGTTCACATGCTCTATACTCATTTAATTAAAGTCATTTTGGCAGACACCACAGTGCTTCCAGGAACTGAATTTGAGTCCGCACACCTAAATTTTCCCCCAAATACTAAAAACCGAAAATTGTGATCTTTCCACTCTCCAGCCATGAGTGGAAACTGTGACCAGATCAGGCTTGGGCTAACCTTCTGTTTCAGCCAGCGAAACACCCATTATCACCTACAATTCCTGCAACAATCAATCAGAGTGTTTTTTTTTTGGGGGGGGGGAGGGTGGTAGCAGCGCTGGGGAATTTGTTCTCAGAGCCTGGGAAAAGGCAGTCTAGAGAAACTCCTGAAACCCTATGGAAATATAATGTGAAAGTACTGTGATGGGAATGGGATATATGCTTTTATCTCAGAGGATGAATGTTTGATTTTTTTTTCCTTTTAGGGCTCTGCTGTTGTACCCTTGGGTGAGGTACTTAACCTGAGCTGCGTTCTTGAAACAGTATAAATGGACTGTGCAGATAATGTAATTCGTTTCCAATAAGTTGCCCAGGTTAAGAGCGTCTGCTAAGTGGCTGACTGACAACAATCCAAACAGCCGAGTGGGTGAATTGCACCATACAGGCACTGTACTCTATATGATGCTCAAAGTTGAGGTCAGCCATTGGACAAAAATGCCTCTCAATGACAATTGGTTGTTTGTGGGCACCTGCGATGTCATTGGGTGGAGTCTGTTTGGGCTCTTTACCTGACAGAAGTCAAGGGAATCCCAGCTGGCGTGCTTTGGTAAAAAGCAGTTGCATCCAACCTTTCTATTCGACCTGGTGTTTCAAAGTCCAGTCCTGGAGCACTACGGTGTCTGTTTGCCTTTAATGCCTCTCAGGACTTGTGAGTCAAGTGATTCATTTAAGTCATTGTTCGGCCAAACAGTCCACAAGCCTCGTTTCCAAAGCCTCGGGCCTAAGTCAGCTGCTGATCAGCAGGAAACTACAAAACCCAGGATGCACTGCAGCAGCCCTGCAGGACTGAAGCCGCGTAGGCCCGTATTAAATACTGCACTTGCTATCAGGGGACACAGTGCTTAGAGGCAGGAAACCCAATCGTCTTTTTCTCATTGTTTGATGAACGATCGAGGTCATCGCGATATGAGCGCCGGGCTGGAATTCAATCAAAGCAGTAATTGTCCGCTAATCACAAATTACAAAAGCCTGACACTATCAGAAGTTGTTTTACATTCCTCCCTTTCTTTTCCTTTTCCTCTTTTTTTTCTCTTTTGAGGGTGAAAACCCATGCTGCTGATTGCCTCGGGAATGGAGAAAGTGGCTCGGGCTGAATGGCATCTGTTTTTTTTTTCTTTTTTTTTCTCTCAATGTTCTCTCGCTTTTCGCCTGTAGCTAAAGGCCAGGCGGTTCCCATCAGACCTGCGGGCACCAGACGGAGTTTCAAATAAACTCTCCAGGGGTTTTTTAACGTTCGGCATTATTCCAGATGAAGCACATTGTAATTTATTTGGAAAATAAAACAGTGAGAAGCAACCCTCCCCCCCCCCCGCGCCCCCACCCCCCACCCTTCTGTTGATCACCGAAACCTGAAAGCCTCCTCGGCTGTCATTAATAACCAAAGAGAAGGGTAATGAGATATGGATCACTAATCACTATTTCCAAAAGACACCAGGGGAGCTGCGCCTACATAAACGACAGGGAGATTCAGACGAAAATCCATCTTAAGCGGATTACTGGCGCGCCCCTGACGCGCAGCGATCAATCCTCATTTTAGGGGTAACGTGACGCATGCCACTCCCCACACCCAAACCCCCCCCCCACCCCACCCCCACCAGCACTACCACACACACACACACACACACCTTTGTAATCAGCAGCAGGAAGGATAATCTCGCTAATGAAAGGGATGCCATGCCAAAGAGAAAAACAAAAAAAGCATGTTGGTTCTGCATTGCAGCAGCTGTGTTTTTGTCATTGCTGCTGCCATGGTAAGCAAACTCATTTAAGTGCGCGAATCTCTTTTGGTCTGTTTTTATTTCCCCCATCTTCTCTCACTTTCTTTCTGTTTCTCCCTCTTTCCCTCTACCCTCCTCTGTCTCGGTCCTTCCATCTCTCTTTCTTTATTACACTCTTCCCTTGCTCTCCTTCCTTCTCTCCTTTTTTTCTACTTCCTTCGCTATCTCTCTCCCTCTCTCTTTTTCTCTCTATTTCTCTTTCTGTCCATCCTTCTTCCCTTTCTTCTCTTACCCTTTCCATCCCTGTCCCTTTCCCCTTTCTCCCTCCTCTCCTCTCTCTCTCCCTTGCTGTCTCTCTCTCTCTCTCCCTCTCTCTCAGCCCCCCACTATCTCCTGCCGTATTGTAAATGTTCCGGGAGAGAAAGGTCATATCATTAATCTACTCCTGCGCAGGCAAATGGCAGCGTATCCATCTTTTACAATCTGATTTTATTAGAACCGCGGGGACGACAGCTCCACGCCGCCTTAACCCCTCGGCTGCCACCACGGGCAGGCTGGCAGGATGGGCCGGCGAATTGCGGTAGCGGGCCTTCCGTAGCTCTCTCGCACACTCCCACGCTACCGTGGCAACGACTGTTAAGTTTAGGCGGCAGGTGGACCGGCGGCCTTATTATCACGGGGTCACTGATTCAAGATTGGAAAAGGACGCAGGTTAAAACCAGCGTGATGAATGATTAGGCAAGGAATTGATGTTTAAGTGTTCTTGTAAAATAAAAGACCAGGCAAATAAATGGGTCATAACATTGCATGTGAGCAATATATGTGCGAGTGTGTGTGTGTGTGTGTGTGTGTGTGAGTAAAGCTGAATACAAGCATACGCATAGCAAAGATATGCAGGTACACACAGCATTCCAACTCTGTAAGCCTTATGCCTTACATTCTGCCACACTGTTGTTGTGATATTAAACTCAGAATTATATGTTTTGAATTCACCCAAAATTCACCAGCATGCGCTGGCGCATTTCTAAAAGTCACATTTTTTTTGTTTCAATAACACCAGCTAGCAATGCATCAGCTTACAAAGGAAAACGTACTGGGGGGGTGGGGGGTGGGGTGGACCCCGGGCGAGAGGTGCTCGGAACAGCATGAATTACAGAAATGTGGGTGCTTTGACATATATGGACTTGTAAGAGCAGAATGGATAGTGTATTGGCTTTCAAGGAACGTCCGAATGAATCTAAAACATTAACAGGATATTGCAGCCACCAGGCTGCATTGAACCAGAGCCGCATACGCTTTTTGATTGGTTAAGGCTATTACACTGGAGTTATGATAGGCTGGTCGGTTTGATAAAGACAAACCGGGACTCTGCCCGGGACACGGGGGTGATACTTTATTCTTAGAGGCAGAGGAGGGCTATGTGGCACTGCAGGTGAAGTTCTTTCTATTTTACCTTGAAGTACAATGCAGGGCTTACTTAGAGGCAAAGTTCATTAATCCTGATGTTTTTTCTTCAGCTATATATCACGTCCTGCAGTTTGAAAATGGTGTCGCACGGTCACCAGAGTCTGTGAATCGAAATGCCAGAGAAAGTATGAGTACTTCGGTCCTTTTTCCATGTTCCTCATAACGCAGTTGGTCTCATGCTCTGACACTCTTTCCTGCATATGTGGCAGATGTGATGCAGCTGTCCTGTTCATAAAGTTACTGAGCAAATGATGGGCAAGCATGGCAGGGAAACAACCAGCCCTGTCTGCTTTAATCTCACCCTGCATCCTTTTTGTTGAGCATTACTTCAAATAAAACCAGGAAGTACATTTGACTGGTGTGGACCTTTCTGTAGAACAGGTTCCAAATCAAATATCCACTAAATGGATTAGCAGGTATGCTGTACGTAATTGTTTTTCTGATCTCTTTTTTTGAGGTATGGGGAACGTAGTTTTTCAGTTCTATGTTTGTTGATTTTACAAGGTAAAGACAATATCCCTGGATTTAAACATCACTGGAAAAAAGCGCCAACTGCTCAACGTTGTGCCAGAAGCACCACAGTCCAGTCGGACACTGACTCACACGACACTCAGTGCTTTTTCTTTCTGTCTTCACGTAAAGCCGCTGTGGTCATTACAAACGGTGTCGGGTTGGGTGGCATGGCGGGATCTGCATGTTCTCGCTTCTGGAGGTTGGCTGAGACGGGCCTGCTAGGATTTAGTCGGGGTGCCAAATCCCTCCCGATCCGACATTCTCTGCCGGGCCCCAAGTTCCATCGGCCAGGGTCCGCTCCTTTCATGTCCTTGTCTTTGGCACGCCGTCCCGTTGCGGCTCTCAACTGCCGCGGTCATGTGTGCATTCACGCTCGCACAGATGTGAGAATAGAGGCGTGGGAGGTGGGTGGGGGGGGGGGGTTTCAACTCTCCTCATCCCCCCCACCCCCTTCCTGAGAGAGCGACTTCAGATGATTCCTCTGGAACAAAAGCATGAATGTCGAGCCCTTTATTTCTCTCTCTCTCACCATTTCATTTTTATCCGCGTAGCTCGAGCTACAGCCCTGAGTGTTATGCGCTCTCCGCTCCCTCCTCCTGCTCCGTCCGTCTGCTCGCTCTTCTTTGCGGCTCTCCTCCTCCACCTGCATTTACATTCACATTCAGGCATTTAGCAGACGCTTTTATCCAGATCGACTTACATAGTTTATATTTCCAAGCACTATCCATATATACAGCTGGAAATTTTCAGGAGGGGCAACTAGCTTACATTACAGGCATTTAGCTGACAGTTACAGTTAATTAGACTAACTGTGTGGCCAGGAGCGATGGTCAAGGGCCCAACAGCTGGCTGCGATGGGGCTTGAACTAAGTTGTTTAACCACTAGGCTACAGGCAGTGGTTAAGTGCAGGTAGTGCATATCCTGAGAACTGAATTTGCACCCTTGTGGTCACAAGCACACCGCTGTCCTGCAAGTGATTGACATATGTTGAGAACCCCCCCCACCTGCTTTGTCAAATAGTGCCCATAATGTAAAAAAGAACTGTATTTTTTCCATGTTATACAGTGGAGTTGTCCATTTTCCTTGGCTTGAACTGTGCCAGTGCAGTAAGACCCCTGATGAGACCCCTAATGCACCATTGTATTTAGTTTTTACCCCAGCAATTTTCCGGCATTATCAGCACCTACAGTTCCTTTGTGTTGTGTGTTACCTAGCAATTTGCCGGCATTTCCAGGCACGATTTGCAGCCGTGTTCCACACTCTGTGGAATGAACAGAATCCATTCAGAATGGCAGCGCGGTCTTGGATGGCTCCCAAGCTGACTGGCTCAGTCATAGTCCTTTAAGTTTAACACCTTCCACATTCCAGGCGGTTCCTGTGTCTTTATTTCAGCCCACGCATACATACTCCATGGCACATTTTCACTGCAATTTTATTCTCAGCTTTTTTTGTATTGTTTTGTGTTTTTTTGTTCAAATCAACTGCTTAAATTGTTATGTTGTAATTGAATTCAGTAGCATGGAATCATTTTTTGTACTTTTTTCATTTGATCGTAGTGCTCTTTATTTTGTTTGACATCAGTGTTATTGCCCTGATAATGGTTTTATTCACATTTTTAGTTCACCAAATGATGATATCATTAGACGCAGAACAGCAATGACAAGAACAAAACAATGCAATAACTGCCACGGCCGAAAGAACACTGGCTGTAACTGTAATGACGCTTAACCCGAAAAGCCTTCGGACACGGATGTTAACGCAGCGTCCACAGAGAATGCCTTTACCGGTCTCTGACAGGTGTGATGCTGTGAGATTTTTACCTGAACGAGTGGAGGGGAAAAGAGCCCCTCGTCAAGTGATCCGCAATCGCCACGGCAACACACAGCGGAGCGCTGAGCCTTGCTCATTTTCTCCATGTCACTTAGAGGCATGAGTGAACCCCCTTCCCCCCCCTCCCTCCCCCACACCCCCTGAGCAGGGCCTTGAGTGGTACCTTCCACTCACAGCCCAGTAATTGGTACCTGCCAGTACCCCGTCTTACCATGGATAGTGTTGAAGGCTGGCAGTGGGGTCAAAGGTCATCCACAGAACCTCCTGCAATTCCTGCAGGATGAATGAATCCAGCAGGCAATGAGCTGAACCTCTGCCATCACTCTCCTCCTGTTTATGAGATGTCAGTTTCATAAAGAACCTCTGAGTGTGTGTGTGTATGTGTGTGTGTGTGCGTTTGTGTGCATGTGTTGTGTGTGTGCGGGCATGTGTGTGTGTGTGCATAGACCTATGTGTGCGTGTGTGTGTGTGTGTGTGTGCATGTGTGGGTATCTGAGGAGCTGTGTTTGTGTGTGTAGAGTGGTGAGGGTCTGTGTGTGTGGTTGTACATCCCGTGCGTGTGTGTGTGTGTGTGTGTGTGTGAGCATCGTATGAGTGGGCTATAACAGATAAGCAGGATAGCTAGGCTCAGTGCATTAGTGTCATATGAAATGATTGTTTCATACACTTATTGTATATTGCATTGGGCTGGCTGGGGGAGGGTGGGGTCATAGGGTTGGACGGGAAGTGTTTTCGGTATGCAGTTCTTTTGCTGTATCGATTGTGTTAACTTTTCAAAAGAAAAAAAATGAAAATAACACAAAAGAATTTATGAAAAAAAAGTTTGAGAGGACTATTGCAGACAGATATATGGTTTATGTCAGTGCATTAGTGTAATATGAGAGTGCTTTTTTAAAAAAACATATCTTTATATCAGTGCATTAGTGTTACATTTCATAGTTTTATTTCAGAAAAGCTGTGTGTATGTGTGTGTTTGTGTTGGTGTTTGTGGTTGTGTTTGTGTGTGTGTGTGTGTGTGTGTGTGTGTGTGAATTATTGTTTATAAGAGCATACAGTTATTATAGTTATTGCTGGCAGATCTGTACCATAGTTTTGCTCCCTGCCATGGAGTTTTGCCAAGCCATTCTTGTAGATACTGGCCAAATGTTTAAATGGACAAACAGACAGACAGACAGACAGCCAGGCAGCCAGACAGACAGACAGATAGATAGAAAAACAGACAGACAGACAGACAGACAGATACATAGACAGACAGACAGACAGACAGCTAGATACATAGACAAACATATGGACAGACAGACTACCCAGGCCCTGATCAGCGATGTGCAATGTGTTCTGCTGTGTTGGGTCGCGATGTGTAGTGTTGTGATGGGTGGTATTGTGCTGTGCTGTATTGCATGGCGTTGTGTGGTGTTGTGTTGTGTTTTCTTGTGTTGCGTTGTGCGTAGGGAGGGGGGCAGTGACCGGCAGGCAGCCTTCCTCTCTGATCCCTGCCCGATAGGCTCTGTGCTCTATAGGCCAGTAATGGCTCCTGTGTGGTGTTTTTCCCAGGCAGCGGTGGTTGCTTTGATGGCGTTCCACACTGGCCGGGATTCATCCGATCCTAACCTTGGACAGGGTGACCGGGGAGCTGGAACGTGAGGAAATTTTTAAGAGGGAGGATCAAAAACCACTGGAACACTGAGATTAGGGAAATCTGACAGATGAGTGTGAAGCAGGCTCCAGGATTAGTCTGCATGCCCCTTTTCCCACTGGATACCTTGAACCAGACAGTTTCAGTGCACCTGTGTGTTTCCACTGTGGCAATGGAACCAGACTATTTCATTATAGTATGTTTACGTTGTAGAACTCATTATACCCCCTTTCCCACTGTAGAGCTGGAACCAGGCTGGCTCATTATACCCCCTTTCCCACTGTAGAGCTGGAACCAGGCTGGCTCATTATAGCCCCTTTCCCACAGTAGAGCTAAACCAGGCTGGCTCATTATACCCCCTTTCCCACTGTAGAGCTGGAACCCGGCTGGCTCATTATACCCTCTTTCCCACAGTAGAGCTGGAACCAGGCTGGCTCATTATACCCCCTTTCCCACTGTAGAGCTGGAACCAGGCTGGCTCATTATACCCTCTTTCCCACTGTAGAGCTGGAACCAGGCTGGCTCATTATACCCCCTTTCCCACTGTAGAGCTGGAACCAGGCTGGCTCATTATACCCCCTTTCCCACTGTAGAGCTGGAACCAGGCTGGCTCATTATACCCCCTTTCCCACTGTAGAGCTGGAACCAGGCTGGCTCATTATACCCCCTTTCCCACTGTAGAGCTGGAACCAGACTGGCTCATTATACCCCCTTTCCCACTGTAGAGCTGGAACCAGGCTGGCTCATTATACCCCCTTTCCCACTGTAGAGCTGGAACCAGGCTGGTTCATTATACCCCCTTTCCCACTGTAGAGCTGGAACCAGGCTGGCTCATTATACCCCCTTTCCCACTGTAGAGCTGGAACCAGGCTGGCTCATTATACCCCCTTTCCCACTGTAGAGCTGGAACCAGGCTGGCTCATTATACCCCCTTTCCCACTGTAGAGCTGGAACCAGGCTGGCTCATTATACCCCTTTTCCCACTGTTGAGCTGGAACCAGGCTGACTCATTATACCCCCTTTCCCACTGTAGAGCTGGAACCAGGCTGGCTCATTATAGCCCCTTTCCCACTGTAGAGCTGGAACCAGGCTGGCTCATTATACCCCCTTTCCCACTGTTGAGCTGGAACCAGGCTGGCTCATTATACCCCCTTTCCCACTGTAGAGCTGGAACCAGGCCGGCTCATTATACCCCCTTTCCCACTGTTGAGCTGGAACCAGGCTGGCTCATTATACCCCCTTTCCCACTGTAGAGCTGGAACCAGGCTGGCTCATTATACCCCCTTTCCCACTGTAGAGCTGGAACCAGGCTGGCTCATTATACCCTCTTTCCCACAGTAGAGCTGGAACCTGGCCGGCTCATTATACCCCCTTTCCCACTGTTGAGCTGTAACCAGGCTGGCTCATTATACCCCCTTTCCCACAGTAGAGCTGGAACCAGGCTGGCTCATTATACCCCCTTTCCCACTGTAGAGCTGGAACCAGGCTGGCTCATTATAGCCCCTTTCCCACAGTAGAGCTGGAACCAGGCTGGCTCATTATACCCCCTTTCCCACTGTAGAGCTGGAACCAGGCTGGCTCATTATACCCCCTTTCCCACAGTAGAGCTGGAACCAGGCTGGCTCATTATAGCCCCTTTCCCACTGTAGAGCTGGAACCAGGCTGGCTCATTATACCCCCTTTCCCACAGTAGAGCTGGAACCAGGCTGGCTCATTATACCCCCTTTCCCACTGTAGAGCTGGAACCAGGCTGGCTCATTATAGCCCCTTTCCCACTGTAGAGCTGGAACCAGGCTGGCTCATTATACCCTCTTTCCCACAGTAGAGCTGGAACCAGGCTGGCTCATTATACCCCCTTTCCCACTGTAGAGCTGGAAGCAGCTTACTGGCCGAGTAACTCCAGTGTTCCCAGTAATGTGAAATACCAAGATGTTTTCTGTGACTAGTCAAATATAAATAATTCATATGATTTTTCTTTTCAAACTTCATAGTAACCCAAACCTCGCACTGACCATCGCTGAAATATGCAGACACATATACACAAACTTCTTTAGAAAGAGACCTGTATCCCACAAGACATACCATGATGGTCTCTGGGGTTTGGAAATGTTTCCATAGATTTATGAATAAAAGATTGTAAACCTCTGTTTAAGTGAACTACAGCTTTCTTCCAGTCAGGACTCCTGGGCCGTTTTACACCATGGACTGTATGTAATGCAAATTAAAAGCATTAAACCATCATAAAAGAGAATTTAATACAGCAGAAACACAATTAAAGTTAATAAATGAAAATAAAACAGCACAACATTAAGTAAACCAAAACTTAAAGAATGAGGTAAGAATCAATTAAAAAGCGAGAATGTATGAAGCAGATTCAGCTGCTTTGATCTATTCAGGTATCCTGTTCCAGGGGGGTCTGAGAGTGTTTTCTTTTTCTTTCTTTCTTATGAGGAACACGCAGTCTCCTTCAGTAGAAATGAGTCAGAATCCTGCTCCGAGGCCTATTTCCTGTTCTGCGGTAGACCAGGGAAGCCGAAAGGCACTAATACAGATTGCCTACACAAGGTGAGAAATGCCAAGGGAGGCGGAGAGCATTATCGGGACAGTTACAGAAAAAAAAAAAAAAAAACCTGTTTATTTCTTAGGTGACTGATCACGACAGCAAGAAAAACCTGCCAGAAAATGTTGCGTTTTTACCCACCCCCCATCGCCCCCTCCTCCAACCCCAGCTCGCAAGACAGGAGCGAGCGAAGGCATGGAGCGAAAGACCACCGGCAAAGGTGAGGGTTTATATTCGGCTGCCGGCTCCGGCTCTCATTGGAGATAAAGAAACACATTTAGCGGCAACAATAGGCCCAGCTATCTGCCCACGGCAGGGTGCGACGTCTGAATAATGCACAAATTAATGGATCCATCTCACTCGTTTGTTCAACAGGACCAGACGTCTGCAGACGTACCATGATACCGTTCTCATAAAACCGATACCTAAGTAAACACGCTCGCCATGCTAGCACACAGGACTGTTTGTTTTTTCTTCCTAAATTAATTTAACATTAGAATACATTTTTCCCCAAGCTGAATTCCTTTTCTCAGCTTCAAAGGCCCAACTGCTAACAGATTCACGCCATTTGTGAGCATATATGTGTTTTTTCTTTTACGCTGTCAACTTATAAAGAGTACAAACTGCTAGATGTTGGGAGACTGGTCGAACTGCTTGTTAGGCCATTGCAGTTTGCTGCGTCTGAGGTTTTTTGGGGTTGTGTTTTTGCTGACACCCCAGTTACTGTAAGTGCATTTGTTTACTTTGTTATCTCTGTCTTCAGCAAGCCCTTAAAGATTATCTCCCATCCTAAGCAACAGAGATCTCAGCTCATGATGTACTATATATCATTAGACACCATGTAACTATTATGGCATGATTATTAAGTACTTACGAGTGCATTGTGTAGATAAAAGTAATGAGCTCTATGTTTTGTTATTGATTGCTCATAAACACATTAAGAATGCATTATATAGATGTCAACATTCAAGATATTGCTGTGCTTCCCAGCTATAGAGATCCCTTTGCAAGATTTCCCACCATTCCAAGCTATAGATATCTCTCTCATGTACACAGCAGGTGCTGGCTTAACCCAGAGAGCAACGAAACACAGAAACAAATGGTAATGCTGGCAGTGTCACCTCTTCCGTTGAATTTTAGTGGAATCTAGCATTTTACTTATGTACATTGTTTCATTGATTAGCAGACACTCTTACACAGTGTGACGAAAACAGCTTGCTGTGTTTTGTTTCCAATGTATTGTCCTTATTTAAGATGCATATACACAAACAGAATGAGCTGCAGGTGCCTTCCTTAAAGGTTCATCTATAGAATGCTTATTGGGATTTGAACCTGCAACCTCAAAATATGTTTCAAAATATGTTGCACTCCCAGCGGCATTTGTCGGCACTGTGTTAAATACAGCCATACAGAAATTTGCAAAGAGATGAATCAACATCTCCACTTTTAGCCTGCCAAAATAGTGCATGCAGTGTAGTTTGTTACTGTTGTGGGTTTACCCTAATAAGCCAATGCTCAGTCACAGTTCATGACTAATCACAATCTTGCATAGAGAGCTATTCTCTGATGGCTGCTCTGTAATAAATGTAGACATTAGTAAACTTTTCTGGGCTATTCACTCTTTGAAATGTGAGGGCAGGCACCAATAAGCTTGCAGGCAGCCCATGCCAACAAAAATCGATGCATGTTTTCCAGATGCCCTGTCAGAGATTGAGCGCCTGGAGCCGAGATTACTTTGTCCCGTCCTCCTGACAACAAGCAAGCAGGATCACCCATCCTTATCCGGCCCCCGATCCCTGATATCTTTAATGATGAAAGGGGAGAAGGCTGTAACTGATCTGGAATCAGCGGCAGGGCATTTTTTATGGATCTGTCTCAGAGCTGGTTTTGGGGGGTTGGGGTTGGGGTTGGGGTTGGGGCGGTCGGTCACAGCGGATGTTAACAGCGGAGAGCAACACCCATGACCTTTGCCCAAATCAGCTCATTACAACGTAACCGACAACCTTTTATGGAGTCGATATGAACCCCCCCTCCCAACCCCGCCCGGAATGGACGGCCTGACCTTTCCTCCCCCCGGTGCGATGGATCGACTCGCCGTGCCTGGCTGCTTATTCATGCTGTAACCATTTGACTCGCCGTGCCTGGCTTTGTAGAAATTCGTGGCACGACAGAGCAGTGGAGGATACAACCGTGCTGATAACTGCATGATAATTGGCCTGTTCTCTCGCTCTTTCATGTGCGTGTATGCGTGTGTGTGTGTGTGTGTGTGTGCTGTTGTTGTTGTTTTTGTTTCCAAATGATGCTTTTAAAAAGAGGATCGTGATCTGTAATTACCAGCTGCATTAGCGGTGACCTTTTCATCCCTGTCAGAATGCAGAGAATTTGCATTCCGCCCCTCTAAATCGTCCAATAACGTCAGACGCCCATGTCTACCCCAAACACCACCCCACAGAAATTACTGCAAAGATAAAAATAAAGACACAATAAGTTCCATACAGCCTGCAAAAGTAAACACATGTATACCTGTTGGGGAATCAGGAACCTGTGAATGGAAGAAACATAGTACAAATGCAGCTTAGAATAGTTATTTTGCAAATAAATATGTGCCTTTAGGGTTCTGTAAGTTCTTTATATGGGACTTTAGGTGAGGTGAGAAGATGTGTTTGTGTGTGTGCTTGTGGTGAGGGGAGGTTGATATATTTGTGTGTGTGTGTTTGTGTATGTGTGTGTCTCTCTCACATGTGTGTATGTATATGTGCGTGTGTGTGTGTGTGTGCATGTTTGTGTGCTTATGGTGAGGGGATGTTGATATATTTATGTGTGTGTATGTTTGTGTATGTGTGTCTCTTTGTGAGTGGGGGATATAAACTCTCACATTTGTGTATGTATATGTGTGTGTATGTGTGTGCGTGTGTGTGTGTATTTTTGTTAAGGGGAACATAAATTCACACCTGGATGTGTAAAGGATATGCACCCCCTGGTCAGGTGTGCAGGGTAGTTTTGCGGGCAGGGGGTGGGGGGATGGGGCACGTGGGGAGTGGGGTTGGGTGTTGGGGGCCCCTGACGGGGGGGCAGTGAGTCACGATGGAGTGACAGCGTACTCCACGCGCTCCGCTAAAGGTCAAACCAGCGATATTTCATAAAGCAATCCACCCTACCCCCGCCATGGCCCCGGCTCTGTGATTATAATCACGGCCTGTTATTTTCTGCCCCACCTCCCCCTCTGCCCCCCTCACCGCCATTCTAACAGCCACCGATAAACAATTACAGCAAAACAAAAGCCAGGCCTCCTCCATATCCGAGTCTTTACCTGCAGAGTCTCAGGTAGACAGGGCTCTGGGTGAACCATTCTCTGCACCGCCCCCTCTGATGAGACCCAGACTCGATCTGCCTCTCTTCTCCATCGTTTTGGAGTTAGCGCCTCCTTAATGTCTCTGTAAATACCGCGGATGATTTGCACATTAAAAAAAACGTGATTGATTGAAGTCATTTAACAGAGGAGACATGGTTTAAAATTCATTAAAAGTGTGTGTGCGTTTGTGTGTGTGAGAGTGAGTGTGTGTCTGTATCATTTTGTGTGTGGGTATGTGCCAAAATTTCTATGAAACAGTAGACCTCCCTTTCTGAACTTTCTCTTATTATAAAATGTTCACCTTTGTATCCGCACACATCTGTGATTCAGGGGAACTTTCTGTCAGGCTGTAATGCGCTGCCAGACCAGGAAATTATTCCCATGGTTTATTGGCCTCTTAAACATGGGCTGCTGCTGCATCTGCAGCACACTGTTCAAACACACCCCTGGGTGTTTATTATTTACTTTGGCTTTACATTACGTGATGTCATAAGAGCAGAGCTCACAGCCCATTGAGACTCGTTACTTTGATTGGGTGTCACAGAAGACAATCCAGAACTCTTGGAGTCCCAGAATTCCATGTGGTTCCAGAACTCCCTCCTGAGCCCCCTTTAATGACAGTGATGCCCCTTAGCATGGCGGAGAGCCGACCGCGCGTGAGTTTTATCAAGCACACGGCGTCTCTTCCCCCCAGCCGCCGCCCCCCCCCACCCAGCCCCAGGACAGCATTATTAATAGGGAGTTTCTGTATTTATGCACCTCATATCCTGGGAGAAAATGAGATGACTTTAATTTGAAGAGTTTGAATGCTGGTGTCAAATAAAATTTGGGTCCGAGACAGGATGATGGTTTCTTGTTATATCCTAAGTGGAAATATATTAAATATTAATTACGTTTTGAAATAGTGGTGGAGGAATTGTCTGTCAAGTCGTCGGCCTGGCAAATGAGGAGCCTCGCTCACAGTGGCGTAGCTCCTGAGCCCTGTGGCTCTGCAGTCTTTGAGTGCCACACTGTGGCCATTATGGTAACTGCAATGCATTCTGGGAGACTTCAGCTACATTGATTTTTTTTTTTTGTCTGTTGCAGCTGCTCGGACCAAGGTTATGAGCAACACTTTGATCCCCAACCTTTTTCTTTCTCACAACTAAAATTAATACGTTATTTGGTTTTCCTCTGAAGTACTTTGTTTTACCTTGAACCTGAGGTAATGTCAATGTAGAAAAGTCATGCATTGGAGTACTTGTTCCCATTTGAGCTCACATTTCAGGGCGTGAAATGCACCCAAAAGGATGCGTGACGCTGCAGCTTTAGAAACTGCAGCGTCACGCTCTTACTCTCTCACTCCTGCTCTGCCCAGCTGTTTGATTTCTGTCGCGTTCAAACTGCCCTTTTTATTTATTCCTGTATATTAAACTCCTTTGTTTTTATCCGAAAAACAGTTTAAGCAGTGTGTCTTAAATAAATTATGCCTAAAGAAACTGTTACCATATATTAAAAGAATGGCAAAGGTATTTATCTTTTTATGTTTTTTAATGAAATATGCATGATGAAAGTAGATTGTAAACCACAAAAGTGGATTTTCCCAGTGTCCCACTGGACTTGACATCTCCATTAAATACTGCATAATGAATACATATTATTTCTGTTGCTGTGACCTTTCATTCTCAGAAATGAATGTTTATATTAGAATGCAAATGCTGGCTAAGGGGAAAGAAGCATGAGTTAGAATTGTGGTCCCTCAGAATATTCATAAATCCTGACATTTGAATGATTCGGAAATGCATCCAAAAAGGATTCATTCATGCTGTAAGACAACTTTGCATGTGAGCCAAGGCTAAAATATAATTATGTGTGATATGCTACCTGACTGATAAGAGGACGGATCTGTCATGAGAGGACCAGAAGTCAGTCTTGTTCTGAACTTGATTATTTGCCTTTGATCTGTGCCAAAGACTAAAATATTATGATACAGCCACCCAACAGATAAACAGACCATCATGAGAAGACCAAAGGCTGGTCTAGTTCTGAAAGTGATCTTTTTGCCTTTGGTCTGTGCCAATTTCATTTTGACAAACATTAATGTCATGGATGAGATCTCAGAGTTGCTGTATACCTTGTCTCTGAACCCAGACGATCCTGAAGCATCTTGAGACGCTCTCTCCTTACCGCCAGGTAGCAGCCCTTGCTGTAGCTGTGATTACCATCCAAGGGATGTGGGAGGTTTGGACATCAGTCACATTCTCGGGGTGTAACTGTCGCATGTTTGACATGTGGTTTGAAGCACCGTATTCCTCTTAGACTCACTCCCATCCAGCTGATGTAATTTGTCAGGAAAAATTTCACTTACTTCCTGAAAAGTGGACAAGTTTGTTGCTCTGAACTGCACTGCTTTTAGCCAGGCTTATAATAGGGAACTTTAAGCTTGGCAGACAAAACTACAGCTGATAGCTTTCATAAAAGTGTACATTCAGCACTCGTGGAAAATGGATATATCATGAATATATCTGTTAATTAGCACATTGAATCCCCTCATGTTCCGCCTCCTGTGACTCCACACACCTGTGTCCTGGATTCGATCAACATTTGTCTTTACTTTTTTCTCTTTACAAGCAGTTTGGTGAGTCTATTTTGGTGATTGGTGAACTCACACAAGTGTATTTCTGGAGATTAATGTAAAAAAAAGGAAACGCTAAACACTTGAATGTATTTGTTCAGTCTTTAAATAGTCTAGAAAGTTCATTTTGGTAACAACTGAACTCATTTGATGGTCTGTTGAGAAACATACAGTCAAATGTATTTTTTTTT
>JAFBMS010000225.1:160000-215068 GCA_019788955.1 Albula glossodonta
ACACACGCGCACACACACAAATGCAAGCATACGCACACACACACACACGCACACATACACACACACACTCACACACACACACACAAACACACACATGCACACACACATATTCACACACACACAAATGCACGCATACACACACACAAACACACACACACACACATTCACACACATACAAATGCACGCATACACACACACACATGCACACACACGCACACATGCGCATACACACACATTCACACACACACACGCACACACACACATTCACACACATACACACACACGCACACACACACATTCACACACACACACACGCACACACACCCACACAAACACACACACACACATACATTCACATGCACACAAGCACAAACACATAAGTTCACATGCACACACGCACACATTAAAATTAGTATTATATATTTGGCTCCACAGTCAGTTGGCATCTCCTCTCCCTGATAAAGCAGCACTGCCATTCCCTGAGCCGAACTGTCAGTTATCCATCTTCTACAGCGCATTAATGCCAGGCCGCTGCCAGCGAGGAGAGAATGAACGCGTCAAGGGTGGTAGCGATGCCAGATAGATAAATAAATAAATAAACAAATGAAATGATATGGATATCATCTTCATTATTTATAATATGCAGTGAAGACAGGCTTTTCACCCAGACAGAGTGCACAGGGAGAGGTGGGAGGAGGCGGGAATGTGGATTGTTGGGGGATTTTGGGGGGTGGTGGGTAATGTAGTTTTTTTTTTTCCCCAAAGATTGGTTTATAAAGATGGTTATTCCAGCGCAAATACCCACTCATGGGGAGAGCGCACACACCATTAGAAAACCCGTTATCTCTGAAGATATTTCCAAACACGAGACGGGAGCGAGAGGGGCGCCGCTCGCCCTCTTCTTCCCCCTCCTCTTCCTCATGTGACTATTATCGCAGCAATGTGGAAGAGTGGGTGAGAGTGTGGGGGGGGGGCACATTTAGATTAGTAAACCTCTGCTGACCACCTGAATAACTATCAGACATTTCTGAATACGTTTGAATCAAAATATATATGTTAAAGTGGTGATTCTCTTCACTTTATTATCCTTGCGAAAGACAGAGAGAGAGAGAGAGAGAGAGAGAGAGAGAATTACAATTGTGGATTTATCTAAATAAAAATGAGCCAAATTCCCTAAGATTCCCTAAGGCCTTCCCATTCCAAGAGTTCAAGTCCTGTATAATTATACATAAAAAGTCAGAAAATCCTGAATCTCAAACCACTTGACTGTGCCATGACTGGTCTGAGATCAGCACTCCCCTAAAAGGCAACCAAATAATGAATCAGAAAAAAATATTCCTATTTGGGACTCGCCAATGAAAAAACTCGTTAAATAGTTATAGCACACTTTAAATAAAGCAGAAACTGACACAGTATCTCTTCACTGTTAGTGATATGAAGCAAAAAAAAAACAAAAAAAAAACACAAAAAACAAATAGATCCTTGCCAAATACAGCCTGGTCATTGAACCAGCATAACATAAACAAACCTGAAGGTCATGTGATCAGACAGGCCATGTGATCATTGTGATTGTTTTTGTCCAGTGTTATTTGATTTGGCAACATAGAATCTGTCATACCAGTGAAAGACCTTGAAATTGAATTAGAGTTGAGAGAAAGGCCAGGTGAGAGCAAGAGAGAGTTAGAGGGAGAGAAAATTTGCCTCTTGCATGAACTGGATCCTTCAGCTTTGAACATTTCTCCACATAACGGAGCATTGAGCTGCCTTTGTTTCTTCTGTGTAATAATTCATGAAAGGTCAGACGTGGAGCACTGGTCGTGTTTTATTGAACACTTTTCATCATCGTAGTGCTTGAGGTTGTACACAGAGGAAAACATTGCTGCAGTGATGTAACGGGAATACTCTCAGACCGCCATCTTCATTGTCCTAATTTAAGGATCTGTTGTCACATATGTTAAAACCTTTTTGAATCGTTGCACCATGAGTTTAGACTGCCAGAACTGAATTTGCCTCATCAAATAAATACGAGGACGCTCGCCTCAATTTAATGCCCTTCAGGCCTAAACAGCCGCAGAGATTGTATCTCCATGTTAATAAACTGCACTGTGCACCTTTGTCCACCAGAGGGAGTCCATGATCTGAGATAAGGCATACAAAAAACTGCTGTCAGACAAACGCTACGTTTTGATAAAATTTGTATTAATTTATTTGACGTCTGTCCACCCATGCTTAGTATGGACATTGTCCTACATGCCATAATTAATAACAGTTATTGCCCAGTGTCTCATATTCTTTCTATGAAGTTTGAATCGAATGACAACTTAAACAGCGGTGCTCATAGCGAAAGTGTTTGCAGATAGTTTTTGAATTTAATTACAATGAATGTAATACCAATCTTGATGTTACCTAATGCTACGTCATACACTTCTTTTCAATAGTGTTATATACATTTTTAGATTTGGAAATATGCCATTTTCAAAGTGGTGGTTGCTGTTTGCTTGTTATGTTATAAAAGTAGTTGGGACTTTATATGTATGAAGTCACAATTAGGCCACTTTTTAGGTTTTTTGCAGAAGTACAAAACAAACAAAAATTTGAGTAATTTTAAATGATCTCTCTATCTCTCTCTCTCTATATCTCTTTCTCTATCTCTTTCTCTCTCTCTCTCTCGAAATGTGAAAAAGAATACACACACACACACGCTCAACTATTCGCTTATGAAATGTTTCAACCGTTGACATCAACAAACATGATCCGTTTGTGTCCGACGCGCCATTACCAGAATGCTAACACTCGAGCTATCAACTCCAGCAGTGGCAGAGAAGCATGCATGTCTGAGAGCCGCCTGTCTCTCCACAATTGAGTTGCAAATGCTGGCAATATGTGTTCCTGTTAATTTGTACAAATCCAATTACTGAGCGCAGTTTAATTTAATTCAAACAGTTTTACAGACCAGTGCACTCCTAATGTTTGTTTAAATGCCTTCCCTGTAGGCTATGCTGTACACAGGACTAATTTTTCTCTTTTCTTCTCTTTCAGTTTTTTTTTTTTTTTTGCCAGACTCTATGGTCTATTTACAGTGTTGCACAATTTCATAACACATGGAATGACTTTGTGAAGTTGAATTCCTTAATCTGATGGACATACAGAGGTCTGAAAGGCAGAACAGTTGTGATTGGTCTGATCTACACAGGAGTACACTGTGTTTTGACTTCACTTTAATAGAGTCTGTGTGTGTTCATGGACTCTGGATCACATGAGTAAAATGTACTCTATTAGAGTTTATTTAATGCCAAATATTTTAACACATATTAATGCTAGTTAACCAGTGTGACCAGGATTGAGTGCAGAGGATGGTCTAGTGAATCAATTATTCATTCTGTTTCCGAATTGAATGACTGTCAAAATGTTGTGTTCATCCTCCAGCAAAGTTCAAAGTTCAAAAATTGTAAATCAGAATCCTCAAGTGTTTGGAACACTACCCACCTGTGCGCTACCCACACAGTTGTCCTTTCACTTCTTCTCAATATTACTGAAGATAAGAAGGTTACGACCGCCAGCTCTTCACGTAGGCGGCTCATGTTGGCTGGGCTGGAGTTTGACAGGCGTAGAGCTTCTGAAGATAAATGGAAATGTAACGAGGTTCGGACTGCTTTCGATCATGTCTGCGGTGAGACTCTGCCTTTACATCTGTATTTTTCAGACTGCAGGCAGGAGAAACTGAGTGATGGTGCTGGCACCTTCTCTTCCCCCTCCCGTCTGTTTCGTGAGGAACAAAATGTTCCCAGAGAACCCACCTGCCCCCCCATGGAAGCACTGATGAAACTCTACAGCACAACTCAGCAGTTATCTGTAGAAGACACATCTGTCTTTCTTCCTCTGTTTCCTCTTCTACTTCTTCTTCTGTTATTCACCCGTCTGTACACTTATAAAAATTATATATTTTATCCACATTTTCTGTTTAGGTGACATGTCTTTGTCACCATTTTTCATATTGCTGGTACAGGCTGAATAGCACAAACCAGTTAACCTGTTGGCATTGAACCTACATAATTGTGCACTGCAAACTGTTCCTAATTGCAGCTTTCTAAAGAAAGTTGTCCTGAAAGGAAGTAAATTGCGAGTTGTTTGTCAATGCGATTTGGCAATGCAATGAACTGTCAAGTAAATGTCTGAGCAACCATCAAGAAAGTTTTGTCAGACACCCAAAGGCAGTCTGTGTCAAGCAAAATGAAATTATTTTATCAAAATGCTATGGCTGCCAGCTTCTTATGGCGACTCGGCCCCCCCTGGAAGTTGTTTGTGGTTCCCAATTAGGCATTATAATTTATTTGTGCCAGGTTTTTGAGATTTCCTCTGAACTAGCAGCTGTTGAATCTGCAGCCCACTGCCTCCCTCAGGCGAACAATCTTCATCTCTATCACAAACAGCCATATTTGTCATCAGTGCTATTCATCAGAAAACTGTCCCCTGCGCTCTTACGAATATTAAACATCTATAAACATATATTTATGAATAAATAAGAAGGCATTAATGACAGAACACTTTCTTTGCTTTCTGTTACGTTTATGGCATTTTGTTTTCAAAGTTGGATGCAGTTTAACCCCCAGTCCTGAAGGGGTCATGATTCAGATTTTATTGAACCTTAATGTGTTTAATGGATTATCAGTGCTCGGTCAGGAGGGTGGAGGGGAATAGCTGTTCCTTATACACTGATCACGAGTGCTTTGAATGTCTTTGGCCCACTCAAGCATGGCCACATCTGTAGAGCAGTGGATGAGTCAGGTGAATACATCTCCTGTAGCAATGGGTGAGACAGGTGAATGTGGCTCTTGCAGTACTGGGTGAGACAGGTGAATGTGACTCTTGCAGTACTGGGTGAGACAGGTGAATGTGACTCTTGCAGTACTGGGTGAGACAGGTGAATGTGACTCTTGCAGTACTGGGTGAGACAGGTGAAAGGGGCTCTTGCAGTACTGGGTGAGACAGGTGAATGTGACTCTTGCAGTACTGGGTGAGACAGGTGAAAGGGGCTCTTGCAGTACTGGGTGAGACAGGTGAAAGGGGCTCTTGTAGTACTGGGTGAGACAGGTGAATGTGACTCTTGCAGTACTGCGTGAAACAGGTGAAAGGGGCTCTTGCAGTACTGGGTGAGACAGGTGAAAGGGGCTCTTGCAGTACTGGGTGAGACAGGTGAAAGGGGCTCTTGTAGTACTGGGTGAGACAGGTGAATGTGACTCTTGTAGTACTGGGTGAGACAGGTGAATGTGACTCTTGTAGTACTGGGTGAGACAGGTGAAAGGGGCTCTTGCAGTACTGGGTGAGACAGGTGAATGTGACTCTTGCAGTACTGGGTGAGACAGGTGAATGGGGCTCTTGTAGTACTGGGTGAGACAGGTGAATATGTCTCTTGTAGTACTGGGTGAGACAGGTGAATGTGTCTCTTGTAGTACTGGGTGAGACAGGTGAAAGGGGCTCTTGTAGTACTGGGTGAGACAGGTGAATGTGACTCTTGTAGTACTGGGTGAGACAGGTGAATGTGTCTCTTGTAGTACTGGGTGAGACAGGTGAAAGGGGCTCTTGTAGTTGTGGCTAACATGGGTGACTGTGGCCTCTGCAGTCTTAGGGACAGTTGAATCTAGCACTGGATTCATTATGGAAGGTGAAGAAAACTCCTGTGATGGAGTGTATTATAGCGGTTAAGAGATGGGCTTCTATCTTTGAGCCAAGGTTACAGGCTCATGTTCCAGGTAAGGCATGGTTATTGCACCCTAGAGCAAGGTATTTCACAGGAGCAGCTCAGCCAATATCCAGCTGTATAATAGAGGCTGCATGAAGTGTAAAAGTGTAGCTGTGTGAGTCTCCCCTGGGTATGGGTATCTGTGGGTCAGTCCCTCTGGCTATGGAAGTCTTCAGCTAAATGCCAAAAAATCTAACAATGTAAGTCAGCAGACACATAATGGCAATAACTAACATATGGCCAATATCAAAATATGATTTTTTTTTTTTAATGAAAGATGAAGTAGCCACCAGAAGGCATGACGCAGAGGGGAGCAGGAGAAGGGGATGAATAAAAATGTGATGAGGAAAGAAGGGATAAAAAAAACTGGAGGAAATAGAAAACAAGTTAATAAACATATCCTGTAACAAACAGCATCAGACTTGTTGTGCCATATGATTTAAGAAGCTTTAAGCAAGGATCACCTTGGCAGAGCACTGATTTATGTCGTTGCACAGGTACAGCTAACAGTGAAGCTGTGCACTATTTACTCATCATACATAATGCACATGAATGAACATCACATCGTTCGTTTTTTTTACAATCAGAGAGCAAAAGTATCAAGTCCAATCATTTTAAATTAAAATACAGCTTAGTAGGGTAAAAGCATTAAAATACCATACAGTAATGATTTGTCCAGCGTGTGAAAACAAAATGGCAAAACATGTAAAAACCAAACCTGCATGGTGTATTATCGTATTCTGCAATAGTATTTTGTTATACTTAATTTCTCTTCTATAAACATTTCTTCACAAAAAGAATATCAATATTAAAGACTAGATATGAGTCTTATTCTTAAACTTTAATGGTAATATTTTTTACCAGTTAATTAAGGTTTTATTATCACATGCAAACATAAATAATGAAGATTGCATGCGCCTTCTGTCTTCAAACATAATGCACATTCTTTAAGGGAGACTGGAGTTGAGCCACTTTAATCAGTTCTGATAAAAAATGCAGGGTTCTTGAATGGTAGTTTATATTGGCTGAATACTCCTGGGAAATGCTTCTGTGGGACTGTGACAAAATAGTTTCACTGCTCGGATATCAGAGGCCAAGCGCAGGTAATGGCACAGCCTCGATAAAACAGTCATCTGAAAAGCATAGCGTGTATACTTATCCAGGACCTGCTTCCAAAGCATCACGCTCATTTTTATATTTTCAGAGATTCGAAAAAAAGGAGCAGGTATGAGCCAGTTGAGACTATAAGAACAGCTGCTACGCGATACCCCCTGAGACCCAACAACACCTTTCCATTTAGGTTTTAAAATCTTTCACAATTTCTTAGGAATCCCTCAGGGAAAGTGAAGTTACAGAAAAATGGCTCAAAGAGCACCCATTTTCTCACCCCAAAGTTGGGATGAGGAATGATGTTACATTAATCCAATTCTGGTTGGATCTTCAATGGGTGCTTTTAACCAATCAAAAAGTTTTTCTTTTCGGTGAAAAACTGAATGATTGGTCCAGCTCTGTCTGGTGCTTGTAGAACATGTTAACTCCGCCCACCTGCAGTGCAATGAAACCTCATTGTCCAATCACATCCCAGAATAAATACCACTTTGCAACATGCAATATCCCTCTCTTGTCAGCAGATGGAAACAGAGACAAGCCAATGAGCTGAACTTAAATGTTTAAGTTGATTTTTTCCCAGTTCATTTCTTGAAACCATTTTGCGAGGTATAGAGACACTGAGGATTGAGTACTCAAATTTCAAATTGAGTATGATGTCAATAAATAGAGCTATGCAGTTTTAATGATAAAGTATAAATAATAAAAGGAAATATATAAAAAAAAAAAAAAACTAAAATGAATAAATAATTGAGACTGAATTGTTGGCTTTGACAGGACTGGAGACTGCATTTTGACCTACATTACAGTCATTTAGCAGATGCTTCCATCCAAAGTGACTTACAGTTGATTATGCTAATGTGGAGTTAAGGAATGTGGTTTGAGGGCCTTGCTCCAGCCCAACAGCAATAATGTTCTTGCTGTGGCTAGCACCACCAATCTCAGGGGTCCCAGTTATATACCTTTCCCACTGGACTATAGGCAGAGGGGTTACCTTTTGCATCATGACCTTGAAGAGGTGGGGTGCCAGTTAGAGGTGAAGAATCTCAGTCACTGACCCACAACTGGCTAATGCTAATAAAACTGATGGAAACTGCAATCTCATAGACTGCAATCATCCTTTTCTAGTTGCTCTGTTGTCTCAGTCATGTACCTTAGCAACTAGACTACAGGCTGAACCTACTGGAGCCACCAACCTCAGGGGTCCCAGTCATGTACCTTAGCAACTAGACTACAGGCTGCCCCTACCTGAACCACCAACCACAGGGGCCCAGGCATGTACCTAAGCCACTAGACTACAGGCTGCCCCAAACTGAACCACCAACCTCAGGGGTCCCAGTCATGTACCTTAGCCACTAGACTACAGGCTGCCCCAAACTGAACCACCAACCTCAGGGGTCCCAGTCATGTACCTTAGCCACTAGACTACAGGCTGCCCCTACCTGAACCACCAACCTCATGGGTCCCAGTAATGTACCTTAGCCACTAGACTACAGTCTGCCCCTACCTGAACCACCAACCTCAAGGGTCCCAGTCATGTACCTTAGCCACTAGACTACAGGCTGCCCCTACCTGAACCACCAACCTCAGGGGTCCCAGTCATTTACCTTAGCCACTAGACTACAGGCTGCCCCAAACTGAACCACCAACCTCAGGGGTCCCAGTCATGTACCTTAGCCACTAGACTACATGCTGCCCCTACCTGAACCATCGACCTCAGGGGTCCCAGTCATTTACCTTAGCCATTAGACTACAGGCTGCCCCTACCTGAACCACCAACCACAGGGGCCCAGGCATGTACCTAAGCCACTAGACTACAGGCTGCCCCAAACTGAACCACCAACCTCAGGGGTCCCAGTCATTTACCTTAGCCAGTAGACTACATGCTGCCCCTACCTGAGCCACCAACCTCAGGGGTCCCAGTCATTTACCTTAGCCAGTAGACTACATGCTGCCCCTACCTGAGCCACCAACCTCAGGGGTCCCAGTCATGTACCATAGCCACCAAGCTACAGGCTGCCCATGATGGTTTCTCGCAGCTGGCAGTAGAGAGCGGGTAGGTATTTTCAGCAGTCTTTCGGTGAAAGGAGAGTTTTCATGTGAATTTTCTCCAACATATGATTTCACCCGCCGTGCTATAATAGCAGAGGGCTGCCCTTGCCTTACTGTTGTTTGCTTGTCGCATACACGCAGACAAATACAGCACAGCACGGTAGCCAGTACACTGCCTTTATTATTTAAGCATCCTTAATTTGACCAGGAGAAAATCCCAGTGTGACTGTCATCTCTTGTTCAGGGGCACCTGGCCAAGAAATGAGAATGCAGCAACATGAATACAGAGGCATAAACAAAACAACATTAAAATTACAATACAGTAAAACTGCGATGTGAAAACAAGTCAATTATGCCTTGGTCTGCCATGCATGAAAACAGGTGCGCTCCTCTCCTCAGTTCCTGTTCCGCAAATTAAACCTTTGAGCCCAGCAAACGGTATCGGCTAGGCCCGTTTTCTCTGTAGCCAGCACCAATGCACATTGTGATTAAAAGCTGTCACAGAAGTTCAGAGCATTGCTGCGATACTCTACAACTTAGCAGCTTATTAGAGTGAAGACTTGGTGTGACACTCAGTTAGCCCGTTGGTTAATTTTAACAGCACAACCCTGGGTTTACCTTGCGTCATTGTGTCAGCCTGGTTAGGCTTACAGTACATGAAGGTTATATGCCTTCCTAATGAGACTATATGACACACAGTCTCCCGCTACCTATGACCAACCCTGACAGAGAATCTGATGACTCATCATATGTGAATAAGAAATACATACACAGAACTATGATTTTCATGGTTGGCGATATACATGCAACAAAAAAAAAATCCCTTTTGTGGATACATTTTGGGGAGTACGATTGAGACCTTAAACATCAAGCAGACCGGATTTAATGGCGCTTTTATAAAATCTTCCCTCGTCCCGACCATTTTAGCCAATTAGCTGAGAACGGGTGCAAACATGAATTAGATGACTTCATTCTCTCCCTCTCTCGCTCTCTCTCTCTCACACACACACACATACTCACCCACATGCGCAACATGACGCATACACTTTTGCATACTGCAACAGGGTAGGGGACCTAATTGTTTCACACACTTTTTATTTCATTATTGGTTACATTCACTTCTTTACCAGTCAGGTGATACAGGTGTGACCTCACCTGGAAGAAGAGGGAAGTGTTGAGGAGTTCAGAGATAAGAAAGGACAGATCTGTACCGGTCCAAATGTCTTTGCTGACATTTTTGCATTTTAAACAAATTTTACTTACTCATCAGACATCCAGATCCCCAGAAATGCCAATTCAATGTTTCATATAGACAGCCGGACGGGATTCATGTCAGTTTTTAGAAAGCTGGGTAAAATATGCATTATGAAACCGGGCATAATTACGATACATATTTAAATCATTCCAGGTGTGTGCGTGTGGAATTATGAAGTAAAATACAGGTAATTAGGCAGCAGGGAGCCATCTGTACCCATTGGAGCCCCTGCTTTCTCTCTGAGTCTCACATCCCCGTGTATTTAATGGAAATTCAATAAAGACAGTAGTAAAAATCACTCGACAAGAAATCGTTCATCCCACACTGACAGAGAGGAATAAATATATGCGGTTATTTATCATTCCCAAGCTGCTGTCTGCCATATTTATGGAGCAAAGCAACGTTAGTTGGATTTTTGCCATTATCTCTTACAATACAATTGGATTTCATTTGGTTTTATCCTAAAGTGTGTCACTGTGTGTGTGTGTGTGTGTGTGTGTGTGTGTGTGTGTGTGTGTGTGTGTGTGTGTATGTGTGTGTGTGTGTGTGTTTTTGCAGGTAATTTTAATATTCATGCCACATAAAGACACAAAAAAGCAGAATAAATAGCTAACAAAATCAACATATCTTCCTGGCTCTTCCTGTCGCCTTAGCAACCTGATCCCCCCTGCCATAGCGATGACACAGGCCGTTCCCCGCCTGCCAGACAGGTGAGACAAAAGGCCTGGTTTCATTAGAGAAAACTCAAAACAATGTGTCCATGTATTAAACCAAAGACTACCTGACCGCACATTTAGTTTATGCATTATGCCCAAAATTACACACCATACAATGCAATATCAATAATAATAATAATAACAATAATAATACCAATAACAATACTAATCATCATCACTATCACTCATCCATCTTCATTATTATTTACTTATTTGTTCAGTGATCAATTCTTTCTTTAGTCTGTTGCCTGACTACTTAATTCCAGTTTATTAATCATAGAACAACTTCCTCAAGACATCTGCATGTCGACTAAGAGGTGAGTCTGATATATAAGATTGCTAGGATCCTTTGAGTGATCTCGCCCAGGTTCAATGCAACACAGGAGACTGAAACTCTTTTGACTTACGTTGAATGAGGAGCCAAATTGGGTTGAATGGCCGGTTCTAACCAATGTATTCCTATGTTTCTAAGAATGCATTTAACATAAGACTCAAAACCACTTAAGTTAGTTTTGGTCAAGTTTAAATGTCATCCTACAGACTTCAAAGTTTCCACAAGCAAAAAAAAAGAAAGAACAATACTTTTTTTAGATCCAGCGATAGGTCATTAACAATCTCTGTTTTAGACTAAGGTTCATGTCATTTTGTTACTGAATTGATATTTTTGTTGGACTGTAATTTCCTTTTGACCACAGTGACACTATCGCAGATAGACTGGCTTCATCATATTGGTAGTTTAAAGGTCAAGGACTACGACAGATTAATAAGCATTTTCCAAACAGGAATGATTTCAATTTCTTTTAATTCACTCAAAGCGTGTCGACCTTCCCCGTTGACTTCAAAAAGATATGAGCGGCAAGCTCTTGCCCATGTCTACTTGACTCGGATGCACACTGTAAACGGTTTGATTGGAATCCAACATGACACTAAATAAAGAACATCTATCTTCAAAGTGAGGTTTCAAAGCCATGTCCAAAGCATAAAAGCAGATTTCATTTAATTTTTTTTCTCCCCGTGGAGCTGGGCAGAATGCCTCTCCGGTTGTAATGTTTACCACTAACATTAATTCTTCATGATGTGATTGCTGGATCTCTCCAGGGCTAATTTGCTCCGACAGACTTGGGGTGGTGGACTGACAAAATAAAGAGGCTGAATTTTCAAGTCAAATGATTCTGAAGTGTGGAGAATTTAGATGCCAGAGAGACAGCAGAATGACAGTGCTGTAGATTACGTCATAAAAGATTATGTCATAGCATCTTCTGCGCGTGAAGATTAGAACGGTTTATTTTACATTACGCAGCCTGTCGCCAAATTTGAAATAACGTATGGCAACATCAAAAAGTGTTATACCCCTCTCATCTTCTGAGTTTTTCATGTTTTAATCACAGAACATTATCAGATCCTCAACCAAATCCTAGCCATACATAAAAGGGAACCTGAGTGAACAAATAATGTAAAAGTTAATATTTATTTCTTTCATTTATTTAAGGAAGTAATGTATCACATTATGTCACTTTATGCAAAGAGCGATTGACCTCTTAGACTGAATAAATGGTGTCAGCACCATTAGCAGCAATGACTGTAAACACACTCATTTCCTGTAGCTGCTGACCAGTCTCTCATGTTGCCATGGAGAAACTGCGGCCCATTATTCCATGCAGGGCTGCCTAACCTTGTACTTATTCTTATGTGACTGCACAGATATTGACATGACAGTGTGTTTTGGGTCATTGTCCAAATGTCTGACCCAGCTGCTTTGGCTTCAGCCAAAGCTTAAGGTTCAGCGCTCAGACAGATGGCCTGACTTTCACCTGTAGCATTTTCTAATATGGAGCAGCATCTATCGCACATTTTATACAGGTATTCATGTTTTTGTACTGCACCATGATTTCCGCCCTCCAGCTCTGCCCTAAATCATAGTTTTTCCCAGTGTCCATCTCACAGTGGAGTCAAGAACAATGAGCTAGGCCATGGTTTGAACCTAAACCATCATACACTGGAATCGCTGCTGGTGAATATTGTGCTAAGTCCAGGGATCTGGAAGCAAAGTCCAAGCAGAAGATATTAGGGTATGGCCTGCTGTGTTGGCCTAGAGCTACCCCGCCACAGGGCATTCAGTTCGTAAATGCCATCGACCCGTTCACAATCCACATACGTGAACATAGGACTCTATGAAGACTTTACACCAACTAAATGCACTCGTTTTAACCTACCATTTGCCTCTGGTTCTTCATTTGATCTAACACGATGATTATGATGTTTAATTATGTAGACAGTAAAGTGTAAAACAGTGCGCGTTCTGCTCGGACACAAAAGGAATTGAAAACTGCTTCCATAGTCGAATCTGACAGATCTTTTTTTCAGCTAGGAAAAAAAATCTAAAGGAGTTCGAGCAATTTGCGCTATCTCTGGTCCTGGAGGAATTGTTTAATACCGTCGGGAACATTTTATTATTAAGTAATATGAAAAATGATGTTTCGTGGAAATTGTGCACGGATTTACAATGTATACATTTAGCTATTCAAAAAAGGTGTTCTTTTCCGTATGTGTAGGCCTATTTCATAAAGTTTCACAACGTTATGTGAATGTTAATCTTAATGAGTTTACGGTGGCATGTCTCATCACATCTCTCGCAATACCGCATTATGTTGTTAGTGGTGAAATGTATAGGGAAGGATAAGGATTTATATCGCGCCTGCCGTTAGAGCAAGAATTTGTGGTGGTTTAGGCTACAGTAATTTTATTTAGACTACCTGACTCAATGAGCAAACAGACACACAGTAAGATAGGCATACAGAAACAGGTACACATATTAGACAACGTTGTAAGAACAGACATGTAATTGCTTGTATGCCCTGCTTTAACTGAGCATGTAAAACTGAATGCATCGCAAAATATTAGTTCACATGGCAAGATAGCAAATAAAATGACTGTTTCGATGCATAAAGCATTACGAAACATAATTATATCATGTTAAGATAAACGAACAGTTAGAATCAGGATAAGGACTGTACAGTGCATCTTGTTAATGCTACTCTGACCTCATCTAAATGTGCGACCACGCTGCCCTGTATCTACCGTACATTAGTAAATGGCTTGCTTGAAATAATTTGGCCAAGATTTAATGAAAAAAATGCACCCCTGTCAGAGCTGCAGAATTGGTATCGTCCCGGCTTGCGGAGCGCCTTTAGTTTACCTTTGGATCCGCCGATCCACTTCTACAGCTGTAGGCAAAGAAGGGGACACAGAGCAAGGAATCTCCATCCAAGTGTCTGACAAAGAGGAATTTACATCCCGTAAAACTGGACCCCTTTATTATGACTATGTACAAAGGCAAGCGTCGTAACCAACGATGTGAGTATAACAGCGTTAAAATGATGCGCAAATTACACCTTGCTGCGAAAACCGACACATCCCGAGGAAAGAAGCGCCTTAAATACACGCATTTTCTCATAGCTTGTGTTTCTTAAAACTGAAATTACAGAATAGAATCATTTATTAGGTCTTTTTGGATCTAATTTAAGGTCGTCTGATTAGTTTGGTGAAATATTATTGACAGGGTGTATTCTTAGGCAAGCACAGCCAAAACAATATAGTTTCGTGGGTTGCAATTTGTAGATAATATATTATTTTTCTAAGTATCCCTTATCATGAAAAAACGATGTTTAACGTACAATCGGTTGTAGTGATAGACTAATCTTGGCTTTATAGAGCAGAAAAGTCTTCGTAGTTTCGGCATCCAATAACGTATTCCCGCAAAGCAAAGTTATCCCATGACGAACGGAGCCAGTCCTTGTCAACACCATCACTTTCTAAAAAGGTCGGATTTTGCGGCGACGTGTGCCAAAATTCACACTCGTTTTGGGTGCAATGTGCAAAAAAAAGAAGTCGTTGGGTGTCAAACCTCTTTAACTTTACTGAAATATTCACATGAATGTTGCTGTCTTTTTTTTCTGGGATGTCAAACGTTCACTAGCTTTGCTGAGAGGGAACTGTATTTATCGCGGGGGAACTACGTTTTCATCCACACACGCAACAGGACACCGAAAGCCTAACTGCATCGCGGCTGCTTGTTTTGTCGTGATTCATGTTCACGACACTGCAGTAGATATTGGGGGCTTGCAAATCTGTTTCGTGTACTGGTGGACGATTACAAGCATTCACTTAATTTCACAATTTTGGGATTAAATTAGGAATTCTGTCTCTTTCTCGCTGTCTCTCTCTCTCTCTCTCACTCTCTCTTCCTCTGTTTCCCTCTCTTCTGATTTGTGAAAGATTTTTTTCGTTTTGTAAGTTATTTGTTTCGGGTGGTTTCACATCCTCGCATCCCACTCTCTGTAGAACATGTTTCTTGGCTCTCTCTGATGTGTCTTCATTTAAAATTGAAATAACTTGGCAACCATCACCGTACGTGGTGCAGTTATAATTTCCTCCAGACTGAAAGAATGTGTGCTGCTTGAATAACCTGATTAATTAGTTAATGTAAAGGTCAGTTTAACAAAACTATTATGTAAAATTGTATTCTTTTATTTTAGACTTGGAGGAAGCTGATATTTTGCTCCCATTATTTAATTATTTATTTATTTATTTTTTAACCAATTGTTAACTGTGTGGGGCAAATAATCTGGATTTGTAGGGAATAATTACATTACCTAGTTTGAGTTTACTGGAAAACATCAAGGGAAAGAGGTAAACTTAATCCAATGAAAATGACTGAAATTAAATCAACATTAGGTTCGTATCCCTCAGAGATTCCTGCTAGGGCTCCTGGTCTGAACTGGGAATGTGTCCGTGGCACAGAGTGGAGATGTCTGGTGGTGTGGCACTTAGTGTTTGACATCACAATGCCTTAATACCACAGTTAAGGCATTGTGATGTCACGGTGCCATAGCAACGTTTGGGGGAACTTTGTGCCGTTGAGGTCCACAGTGTTGTTTGTGATACATGATGATGGTGATGATGAAAGTGCTTTCAGACACAGGTGGAACGTGCTTTGAAGGATGCTTTTGCTACAATGAATTGTTTTTTTTTTCTTGTTCTTCTATGCATCCTTTTATGCAAATGCTGTTCATTTGGAGAATGGCTTTCCGGTTCGCCCCTAGCAGTGCGCACACGACAGTTCCACCCCAGGGGAGGCAAATGAACTCCATACATCATATCTGCTGGCTGTGTGGGCAGAAGTCTTAATGCATGGTCTGGAAAACATGGCACGATTAGCCTGACGAGTGCACTTTTCACACCCAGTGACATGATTCTTCCATGGTTTGGCTGATTGTAGAGGATTAAAAACACAGCTCTAGAGATTATTGACAGTGAAGATTTTATTTTGTAAGAAAAAAAAAAGAAATTATAATTCGGAGAGAATGGTTGAGGTGGTCAGGAAGGATTTGAATTCCGCACCTGGTGATATGAGCACATCATCTGTGGATTGGTGGTGACAGATTTTTAAAACACTGACTGTACTTCATGGACACTGCCATTCTCCACCAGGTTGATATGACTCTGGCAAGTTTGTGTTGGCAATGGCACACTCTGAGAATTGATTAAGGTGTCTATTACCCTGTTTGTGTTATGTGCAAATTCCCTGCAGATGAGATCATGTGGTCTTTTCATTGTTAGGAACCAGTCTGCTTTCCCCTGTTACGCCCATTTAAAGGAACTACGCACTGCAAGCTGAGATTAGTGCTGAGAATGTACTTAGCATGTTAAAAAAAAGACATGGTGTTTTTGTTTCTGGATATTCATAATGACATCCAGCAGAGGTTTTACATTGTGACAATGGAAAACAGCCAGTAAAACACTCCACAGGGTGTAGTGTTGAACTGCTGAAATGGATACAGTTTAAATGAACATGGAAAAGTATCTTCAATCTTACATTCAGTTTTATTTTTTTTTTTTACTTTTGTTAAAATGAGTGTAAGGCAATGCTCTGGTTGATGAATTTTGCCAGCTAAAGCAGAACCATATTAATGTGCGATATTCCCACTGTGAACATACATGTTGCCTTGGATATTGGTATCAGCATTCAAGTCATCAAATAGAATTGATTTGTTGAAAAGGCGGTGAAATGGGCTGCAGAAACCAAAGCCTGAGGCTCTCTGAATCCCATAGTAGGTCTAGAATACGTTGTCAATCATGGAGTTAAATCAAAGGGCAGCCAATGATTGACTCAAACCAGTGAGTCACCATGGTAGCTCCACCCATTTCAGAGTTGATGAGTATTCTTGCTGTCATCACTATAGTTGGGGTTGTTTATTAATAATTTTGGCCTGGATCCTTTTGAGATTTGTCTCTACAATTTGGGTTATGGACAAATAGCTGTAACAAATGACATTATAATTGCACTAACAGTGCAATTACCATGCAATTATTCGCTGTAATTTCTTATTATTGTCTGTTATTAGCACAGCTATTAGCTTTTGTTACGATGACAGAACCCTCTCTGTAACGTTTCGATTCAGGAAAGAGGTCTATCTATCAATGTACCAAAAGATAATGACTGTGAAGAAAAAAGAACAGAAATTGCAGCAAATAATTACATGATAATTACCTAGTTAGTGATTTTGACAGAACTTGCCAAACTGGGATTGAGAAGGCAGAAACAAATGCTTGCTCTTTTTGTGGTTGTAGCAGGTAGAATTTAAGGGCTGAATTGTTGATTGAATTGTGGCCAGTGTGTGTCCGGTTCAGTGGAGGGCGTTGAGTAAGGACTGGTCTGGCGAATAGAGGCTCTCCGTGCCATGTGTGGCTCTCTCTCTCGCTCTCCTTTTCTCGCATGAGGACAGAACTTGCACGCCCACGCACACCACAGCTGCAGCTGCAGTCAGTTCAGAACACCCGCCTGAGTGGGGCTATTTACGGACCGCGGCCGTGGATACGGTGTGCCGGTCTCTCGCTGTGAAACGGGGGGAAAACAATGCACCTCTTAGCTCAAGATGAGATCTAGTGCGAGTCCACATAATGAGAGGGTCCGTATAAAATGTGTGTGTATGATAGAGAGAGGGAGAGACACAGGACAAGGGTGTTAGTGAGTGTGTTACAGACTGTCATTGTTACATTGTGTTTTCTGATGGTTCTCAAAAACAGTTGCAGTGTTACAGAATGTTACCAGTTGTTGCAGTGTGTTCTATGGTGTGTGATACAAAGGGTGGGTCAGTGTGTCACAACATCTTACAGTTCAGTGTATGTTATATTGCATGTTACAGGGTTTAAGCGTACATTAGTTATATAGGGTTTTACAGCTTATGTTACAGCACATGTTGCCTGTTGTTACAGTGTATGTTATATATTTGAGAGTGTTACACTACACTATAGAGTATGTTATAGTGCATATTAGAGAGAGTGACAGTGTGTTAAAGTTGTGCTATATTGTGTTGCAGTGTGTTACAGAGTGTTGCAGTGTGTAGTAGTGATCATGCACATAGTTGTAGTGTATGTTACAGAATGTTATAGTGTATACTTTAATCTTACATAGTGTTACAGTGTGCATTAGTCATTGAGGGTGTAACAGCACATGTTATAGTGTATGTTACAGTATGAGTCATAGAGTCTGTTGTAGAGTATGATACAGAATGTTAGAGAATGAGTTATTGATGAGTTATACTGTATGTAATCGTATTATAGAGTGTGTTATTGTGTATGTTACATTGTGTTACAGCATATGTTACTGACCATGTTAAGGCTTGCACATGTGTAATGAGCGCCAGAGCCGGGTGCGAGGGAGACTGAGTAAATGAGGGCTCTGCAGGTGGCCGCTGTCTGGCAGTACCCTCATCAAGGCGAGGCGCGAATGGGGGCCACTGACACTGACCCGCGCGCGCGTGCGTGACACAGAGCCATAATGATGTCTGGCATCCAGCGTTCCTGTTCACGTTGTTATTTTCTTTATTGTTATTTTTGGTTGAGGTCGATAATGAGGAAAAGAACCTATCTAAATTTCCCTGCTGTTCTGGAAAGCCGGAACAGGATCAGAACTCTCATCCCCACATGGAGATTAATGATGCCATTTGGGGCTTATTGAGAGGACATTTCCTACGCTGGTCAACCAAAAAATTCTGCAGTCCCCACGCTCAATCTCTGACAAAGCATCTGCGTTATCTTTGTTAATTCTTCCCATTTCTGATAGCAGGTTTGGTTGGTTTACGTGGTTTATCGTGTCACACTTCCATTCTGTTGTGTGATTGGTCAGCAGCAATGACTGACCTTTGGTTCATTTGCAAAGCATGATGGGCTATGGAGTTCTGCCACAACCGAGTGAGAGTGAGACAATAGTCAGGCTCATGACTGAACCCTGTCAAGGAAGACTAGTCAAACTCCTGTTGAACATTGTATTTTTTCTTGAATTTTGTTTCCCTACTTCTGCACACTGTTGTAACAGCTGTCTACAGAGGGGTCAGGTACCTCCCACCTGACAGGCAGGTGTGGCCTACCTTGACCTCCCTGTGAGCAAAAGGATTGTTATCCGGAGCTTTCTGCAATGTTTGTCTCCTTTGTATAGCATTTGATGATAAATAATATAAAGGCTGTTCTTTTGCCTTGATGTTCCTGAATATGACTTATTTATACCTGGGTAAAGCAGGTTTTAGATACCTGTAGTTCCAGATCATTGCAGGCTCTGAGAGTCCAGTAGTTTGGATGTCTTTTGACATGTGTGTTGGTGGAAGTGTTTGAGTATGCATGCCTGCAGCTGTGTGTGTGTATGTGTGTGTGTGTGTGTGAGAAAGAGAGAGAGTGTTTTGTGTGTGTCTATGTGTGAGTCTAAGTGCACACAATTCAACTGTTTTGCCTATAGACAGAGTAGCTGGACCCTGTGGGATTGTTCCCTTCTGTTGTTTTATTCAGCTTTGTAGGTTTTGAAAGGCTGTTTTCCACCACTATTACACAAGCACAGCAGCACAAATACTTCTTAAAAACAAATAAAAGGGAATATTAACAGGCTGTGTTGTGCTTTCCCTCAGTTCCTCTTTCTAACATTTTGGCCCAAACTGCCTCTGTTTTGCTCTCATTTACACGGTTATAAGGACAGTTCTCTAGCCTCAACTTGAGCTTGTTTCTGTCAGTCCTTCTGCGGGGTTCCTGTGCGGTGTGCAGCATAGACAAAAAGCCAACACCAAGGAAATGTAGAAGAAGAAGTCAAATGCATCTTTGAAAAGGAAAAAAAAGGAGAGAAAAACTGTGTGAAAAAGTGATTCACAGCAAATGAAAAATGCCATGCTGAGGATGTCTCTTAATTCGTTTCACAGAAAGAAGCTGGAAAGGGTTGATAGAATAAACTGTGTTATATAAAGATATGAAGACCTTAGTGTATGTGGTGCTTAAGTTATTTTTTTTTCTACCAAAAAACTCTATGCCTTTCACAGCCAAGTACATCAAGTACTGTACATTATGTTGAATTTTGGGGAAATACAATCATTAAATCGCAAAATTGCAGTATGTCCAACATTGTTGTTTAATGTTTTTGTTCTTTCTGTTATGGAGCAACACTTTGTTAAATTAAAGGTGACATCTTGTTCGGAATAATTCAAACATTTGGCCCACACCACATTCTGTGTCAGAGGAATATAACACATACACTGTAGAACTGTTTATGGTAATGTATTGTGTATCAGGTTGGAGAAATTAATAGACACAATTACTATAATAGCAGTACATGGTGTAAGTCAAAGATGTAATATAATTCATACGTAATGAGTTTGTACTGTAATAATTCCAGAAATATATTGAAAATTGAAAAGAAACACCAAATAACAACGTGAAGCAGCTCCTTGGCAGCACTGCTGTTGGAAGGCAATCCTCCGTAATTACTGTGAAAAATGTTTTACTTCTTGCCCGTAAATCTCACAGATTTCTTTCCTCGGATTAAAACGTTATTAAAATGGATTTCCATAAGTACACGATGATGTGTCTTCATGCACAGATTAAACAGAATTTACTATGTTCTTAGACTATATACACACACACACACACACACATATATATATATATATATATATATTACCTCTAAATATAATGAATGGATGAATGGTGTGTGTGTGTGTGTGTGTGTGTGTGTGTGTAAAAGCATCCATTCATTATATTTAGAGGTAATATTTCTTTTTTTGTACAGCTCATTATTTTTATAATCCCATGTGGCCAAGGGCTTTGGAGTCAGTCATCTCTCCATCTCTCAAGTTTCCTCTCAGCAGCGACGTTTATCCTTCAAGCGGCTGAGTTTGGTGCTGAGTTATCCTTGGTATGATGGAGGAGGGGGCACCACGTCTGACAGCGCGTTGGCTGGCTCATGGTTGGTATCAGGGTGCATTGTGGGTAGAGGCTGAGAGCTGGGCCAGTGCCGGTGGAGGAAGGCTCTCCTCCTCTTCCTCCTCCTCCTCCTCCAGTGAAATGCAGTGGAGCTGTGGAGTGCTGATATGAAAGGGTGCTTCGTAGGACTGTGTGTGTATGTGTATACGTGTGTGTGTGTGAGTGTGTGTGGGTATGAGTGTGTTTGTGAATGCATGTTTGGTTGTGTATTTATGTGTGTGAATGTGTAAGTGCAGTTCTGTGTGAGTGTGTGGTAAGCATGTGTATGTGTGTATGTATTTGCTGTAAGTCATAAGTGTATGTTTGTGTGTGTGTGTGTGTGTGTGTGATCGTGCACTGGAAACGTGTGTTTTTCATGTATCTGTAAGGAGGTGGAAAAGAGGACAACACCTGGAGTGAGTGAAGGGAAGAAAAGGGATACAGTAATAAAGGAGAGGGAAGAAAAAATCAAGAGAGAAAAAAAGACACACAGGGAAGGTATTTTCGGAATGAGGGGAAAAATAAATGGAGGCGGAGAGCGAATGCGAATGAAGGAGTGGGATTTAAACTGATCTGACAGGAGAGGGAGTGACAGAGGCGAGGGAAGAGGAATCAGAGGGAGGATCGCAGGGGAGGGATGAAGAGAAGAGGAGGAGGGTTGTGTTTTCACTTGAGCGGGAAAGCGGAGACGCGTTCAGAGATACTGACGGAGTTTTATCAGACGCCAGCACCCGCACGCGCTCCCTGGCGCCCGCACGACTGATGCGGGGGAAAGCGAGCAGGTTTTTTTGTGCCGTCACACGCTAGACCTAGCACAGTCTGGCGGGGCGAACTGGCCAGGGGGTCAAATAGGAACAAGGGTTTTACGATGGTCCTTATTGCTTTTCGCAGCAGTTCAGCTAACGGGATCGTCGATCGACCAAAAGCACAACCCAGATACAAGAAAATGATGCACATCAATGTTTGTTTGCTGTAGCCTGTAACATCTCACACCAAGCTCGTACTTCTGACAGCATCAAAAATTGTCCACTTTTTCAAGATGGTAGCTGATTTTGGGAGAAAAAAAAATATTATGTTCGATTGAAGTACATATGCAAGTTCATCTAGACGCATAGAAAGACTCATCAATGATATATCACATTCTCTGTCCATAATTGTTTTGCTGCTTTTCTCATTTCATTCAGCTGTACAAAGCCGCTAGAATTGCTATCACCGTTATACAAATAATTTTAAATGATCTGTGTCTGCGATGCATTTTTTAATCAGGAGAGATGTTGAATTTGGTCGAAGCAATTCTGCGAGCTGTCTGTCTCCCTTTGTATTCTCGCTGCCTCTGTCAGTCGGCTAAAAAGGTCTGTTTCATCAGCGGGGTGGTTGTGGAACCGATAGGAGCGCTAATAGCGGCACCAAGGACACGTCAAATTGGCTGAAAGTCGGAGGGAATGGGTGCGCGGCAGTGTGAGCCAATGCCGGGATTCTGAGGCTCACCGTGTTCAGGGAAAATGATGAGATACAGATTTGAACTTGAAAATTAAGAACCAAACAAAAAAAAATTAAGAAGAAAAGAATTCATTTATATTCAAATTTACATAGTGGATCTCAGATAATGTGCACAGTCTATAGCCATAGCCATGGAAAAAATAATCCCAAATAGCATTATTATTATTATTATTATTATTATTATTATTATTATTATTATTATTAGTCGTAGCAGTAGCAGTAATAGCAGTAGCGGTAGTAGCATCAGCAGCAGTAGCGTTAGAAGTAGCAGTAATAGCAGTAGCATTAGTAGCAGTAGCAGTAGTGGCAGTAGCAGCAACAGCAGCAGTAGTAGTAGCGGTAGTAGCAGCAGTAGCATCAGTAGCAGTAGCGTTAGCAGTAGCAGTAATAGCAGTAGCAGCAGAAGTGGTGACAGTAGCAGCAGCAGTAGTGGTGGTAGTAGCAGCAGTAGTGGTGGTAGTAGCAGTAATAGCAGTAGCAGCAGTTGCAGTAGCAGCAGCAGAGTTGTAGCAGTAGCAGTAGTGGCAGCAGCAGCAGTAGCAGTAGTAGTAGTACTTTTTGTGGTAGTAGGAGGTGGAGTGATTGTAGAGGCTGCAGCAACATCAGAAGTAGTATTAGTTGTAGTAAAGTAGTCATAGTATTCCCCCCCCCCCACAACATTTAATTACCTGTTCAGATGGAGCAGGATGAAACCCTCTGGCTTGTGGTGCCCCTAGTGTGGAGCTCATATCCAATGGTAACTGGCATGCTTGTGTACCCAGTGCAGACTGCGCTATTTTCAGCACGAGTGCAGGGAAACCATGCGCTAACTCCACAGCTCAGTCTCCTGTCTCTGGGGCATACACTTCTGTTCCCATCAGACTGGCTTTCCCTCCGCGCTCAGCTGAACGCTCAAGCACCGCGGGAACAGGCTGTAAGGGGAAACTGTGTGTGTGTGTGTGTGTGAGAGAGAGAGAGTGTGTGCGCATTTGTGTGTGTGTGAGAGAGAGTGTGTGAGGGTGTGTGTGTGTACATATATGTGTGTGAGTGTGTGCGCATTTGTGTGAGAGTGTGTGTGTGTGTGCATATGTGTGTAAGAGTGTGTGTGTGCATATGTGTGTGAGTGTGTGCATATTTTTGTGTGTGTGTGCATATGTGTGTGAGTGTGTGCGTATTTGTGTATGTGTGTGTGTGCATATGTGTGTGAGTGTGCGCATTTGTGTGTGTGTGTGAGAGAGTGTGTGAGGGTGTGTGTGTGTGTGTGTGAGTGAGTGCGCATTTGTGTGAGAGTGTGTGTGTGTGCATTTGTGTGTGAGTATGCGCATTTGTGTGTGTGAGAGAGAGAGAGAGTGTGTGTGTGTGTGTGTGTGTGTGAGTGAGTGCGCATTTGTGTGAGAGTGTGTGTGTGTGCATATGTGTGTGAGTGTGTGCGCATTTGTGTGTGTGTGTGTGTGGGTGCTCTGGCAGCCCTGCAATACCTGAGCACAGGTGAAGAATGGTCCTACCTGGGCAGGTGTGGCAGAGAAAGGGAGGGATGCTCTCCCTCCACTGCCCCATGCTGTCTGACTAATTTCACCCTGTGTGGAGCTAATAAAAAATAACAAATAAATATAAATACAAACATCAGTAATGTTCACTTATATAAAGTCATGTGATGCTGCATTTTGGGTTGGGAGAGAAGGACTGCACCTCTTCACGCAGAGGGCCACAGTGAAAAATGGCTCTTTACTTCTTTCTTTTATGCTACATCTGTGGCATTCCATTGGTATATATGTCTGTTTCTTAGCGTAACCTTTTTTTATATATTCTGATATGTCAACTAAATCGGATCAGAACTGTTCTGTACTTGAATTGTCTCCCGTCAGACAGATTTGAGGCCCTGGGAAGGGGGGGGGGGGGGGTGTTACCTGTCAAAGAGGAGGCTGATGGGTAGCTAATGGCCCAAAATAAGTGTGTTCAGATCATGCCGTGCCTACACTACACGCACATACACTTTCAGAATATTACATCAGGGAGGCTTGCACATTTTTTCATGCGAGTTATTGCCATCCGACTGACGTCCCTCTTGAAATGCAGAAAAGGGCGGCAAATCGGTACTGAAAAATAAACCAAACAGGCTTGATATAAATGGCAGGACTGTGGTGCTCCAGAGACTGGAACGGGAGGCTTGCGATTGTGTCTGTGAACATCTCACATCATGACGGCATCTGTTCCAGCCATCGCTGCAGAAGAGGTTTCATCGCGGTCTCCTGTGACGCGTAAATCTGTGCTGAAGTGTCCGCCCTGCGTAAGGGCAGGGAGGGAACGCTCTTTTTGCCAAAAAGTGTCAAGCCACTTAGCAGAAGCTCTTTCCCAGAGTCACTTGCTCTTATTTCCTTGCTCTGGGGCACAAAGACATTCACCCCTGTGGTGCTCTTCAACGGTTTCAGTGCGTCTACATCAGTGGCGGCTGGAGAACTCGAAACAGGCGAGAGACAAACCTTATCTTTGTACCTATCATTATGTCCAACCTGTTCCCATTTATCCTCCTTGGTTAACAATAAAACAAGTAATTAAAAACACCGATTGATGTAATTAGATTAAAACCGTTCATGGATATAACAAACAAAACACTAGTTTGCAGAGAACAGCAATTCTATTACGAGATGAAATCGGTAACCATTTACTCTATTTACGTCAGCTGGTGTTGATTACTCCATGAATGAGTTGACTTATTGTATTGTCACTCAGTGACCCTCAGACTGCAGGCTTGGCGAAAGCGGTGCAGCTCGAAACATGAAAAACTCAAAGAGGTTGCAGGTAAATGGGAACAGGTTGAAAGTAGTGATAGGTTTAAAGGTTCGCTTTGTTTCTCCCCCGTTTTGAGCTCACCAGCCTCCACTGCTGTTCAGGAATCGAACCGGCAGCCCCTGAGCACTTTGCCCGGTGCCTACCATCCTACAACGCCGCTGTGTCAGAAGCGGAAAGGGTGCTTTTGTGGGCGGCTGGCGTCCCTTCCCTGAGGCTGGCGGAGCAATGTTCGAGCAGCCGGTCACACCGACACGCAGCTGAATCGGCCTTAAAGAGCATCAAAGCTTGTCATCATGTAAAGGGAGTTAAGTGCCACTTCAAAGCTCGCTACAGCACTCTCTTTGCTCTGTAAGGGAAAGTGCGTCATTTTGCGAAGCACACCGGATCGTGTCTCATATTTTTTTTTTTTTTGCCAGAACTTTTCCTTTAAAAAAAAAAATTTAGTCAATTTAGGATTACGCAGAATGGGTGGTTGTCATTAAGAGTAGTTCTGTGATGTGGCCAGTGCCATTTGCTGCAATCATGTCATTAATTCACTGGCAGCCCATTCTGTGGGTTGTCATGTGTTGTTACACATGAGATTCAGAGTTATTAAAATGGACTGTGTACTGCTGATTGCAGAAGCCTTGTGGCACAAGCCTTGAAAGTTTTCTGTAATGATAAGCAGGGTAGCAGGAAACAACTGGGAACTGGGACTGTGTGAAAGTTGGGGGCATTGGTGTAGAAATTTTTTTTTTTTTTTCCAGTTTTCCTTCCTTTTGATCTTTTTTTTGGCAATTAACTTTCATTAAAGATGCCGGCTGCAACAGGGAGGACAGTCTTTGAATTATCTGTTACCAACGAATCGGGTAGAAACCCAGAGGGATTCTGCCACAGTCTCTTCCCTCAGGCCCCTGGACTAGAATGGTTCAGTCCATGGTCACCTGACTAATGACCTCACAATGCTGATACGTGTGGGAGGAATGGGCTCCTTAGATGACCTCGGACCCTTGGACCTAGTAAGATTCAATGACACTTTGAAGCTGCGGCTCAAATCATAACTTTTACTGCACATGCTCACCATACTATTTCTTGAGTTTGTACTTCAAAACAATGCTTACAGGAAGATGTGTAATTAAAAGATCCAGAACCTCTAGTGTGAACCCCATCTCTTAATACAAATTGGCTAGAAAATATTGTAGTACTTCATGAGCTGGGAAAGACCTAGTGGTGGTGTTAAATTATGCATGTGAAATAAGTCCAGTCCTTTTACATGTTAGTTACAACTACAGAAGTTACCAACTCAAGAAAGAGGCTGAATGCTGTAATGTTTTTGCATAGTGTAACAACATGCTTGCACTTATATACTGAGAGCTACCATTTTACAGGACTGTCCGATTCTCTTTTATAGTTCAGAACACTGAAAACTCTTTCTCCAATTGGCTAACGTAGCCCTCCTGGTACCAAAACGGTTAAGGAGTAAATACTTTGGTAAAGTGTTACCAAAGCTCTGTACTAAATACGAATGTGTGCAGAATATAATGATGAGGCTGGCAGGAGTTTTAGCTTCAGCTGTCTCTTTTGGGAGTAATAAACTTCTCTTCCCTTTAGAAAAGAAATCTGTCTAGGTTTTTATTAGCCTAACTTATTAAAGTTAGCTTTATGTTATGGTTCTTTCCTCTGACATTTATTGTTTGGCATTTGTGATACAGTTTCCGTAAATGACCAAGTAATGTTTAAAAAAGAAAAAAATCTTGTCTTTTCATGCCTCTCTCATGGAGTGTAGCTAATTGGTTCCAAGGCTTTATATGTGGGGGAGGATTTAGCTGCAATGGACAGATAAGGGAAAGCTAGTCATGTAGCCTTAATGAACATTTGTTCAATAAAGCAATTCAATAAAAAAAGAGCTTTTCTGCTGTCATTATAATGAATAGAACTTCAAGTTGTATGGATGAAAACACTTTTGCATGAAGACTAATTTTATCAGGGGACCTTCTCCCCCCCCCTCCCATTCTTGGTGGGTATTTGACGGACATTGTTCTTTCATTTTTATTCCACAAAACCTGAAAAGGGGAGGATGAAAAGAGAAAAAAGGTGTTAGAACATGCATTCTTCTGGTGGAGAGGAGAGTGCATCAAAGGCGAGTCTCACAGGTGTTACCTTCTCCAGGCTGAGTGATAGCAGAGGTCTGCCACAATTCTGGAGAGAAGAGAATGAAAGAGAGAGAGGGAGTGAGGAAGGGGGAGAGAAAGAGAGAGAGATGAGAACAGCGAGGCGGATCACTGAGGTAAAGACGGCGTTCGGGGGCTTCTGCGAAACCCGGAGACACGTCGGCTCTTGCTCACTTTCTTTCGTCAGGGCACCCCTATGGGTTCTCTGGTGCTGTTCTTTTTGGGCTGCGAACGCACGGCTCTGGAGGTGTGCGCTCACTCAGTGACCCTCAGACTAGCCTCATTACATCTCTACACTGCAGGCTTGGCGAAAGCGGTGCAGCTCAAAACATGAGGTTGCAGGTTCGATTCCTAGGTCTGGCATTGACCTGAATCGGGGGGGGTTAGGTGTGGCTATACAGGTTTAATTGCCAGGATAGAGCACTGGTACATGTGTAGGTGCATTTGGCAGTGTAGTGTATGGTGAGAGAGCTGGGCTTGCCCCTTAAAGGCTGCTGGTTCAAATCCCAGAGAGGAAACAAGTGTTGTGTCATTGAGCAATATAACACATCTTTTAGAAGAAACTATCTGCTAAATTCAAAAAGCATAAATGTGACACTCAGTGAAAGTGGGTATAAGGATGAGGCAGAAATTCAACTGGATGATTAACATGCATGCTGTTAGATGCAGTGTACCGTTGGGCTGAATAGTGAGTAGACGTGGTTCCTGAAGGACACTCCATTTGCTCAGATTTCTGGTCCTCTGGGAATCTGTCCAAAGTCTAAGCTTCTGAGTCCCTGGTGTGGCGATCGCTGCCACAGAACATGTTGTTCCCAAGACTGTGAGTCGGGAGAGTTTTTGGGATCCCTTGAGATGCAAATCTCTGAGGTTCCACACTGCTCAGTACTGGCGGAATAACTAGTTGAACACTGGCAGGGATAACAGTTTGAAACACCACTCACTATTCCTCTTTCAAGCTCTCACTGTCTGCCTGTCTGTCTCTCTGCCTCTCTTTTTCTCTAACATTTCATTTGTATCAAATTTTAACAACAGATGTTATAATTATAACGATACAGGAAGAGGAATATCCTTTTATCCGTAGCATATCCCTGTTTTATTCTGTTTCATTATGTTATTGTTTTTCCTCTGTAAGCCTTTTGTGTTACAGGTATCTATCAAAAGTGTTATATAATGCTATATAAATAAAGTTATTATTGCAGCCACTATATTGCATGCTCCTGACAGTCTCCCAGTAGTGCTGGATAAGCCTGTCTGTTATATATATCAGCAGTAATAACAGTAGTTAAAGCTCATAGGACTGTGTCCGAGGCGTTTCTGGCTGCAGCTTCAGGCATGCCGAATGGAGACGTGTTCAGCACCACAGCGAAGCAGAAACTGTGCACACGGCCGTGCGCGGTATCTTAGTCACCGAACCCAGAGCTCAGAGTACTTACTCTGAATTAATCTCTACACCGAATTAATCACAACATCCTCAAAGCCTTTTGCCGCTTGTGTTCAGTCTCCCTCCAGCATGTACCGTGGTCCTTGACATTATGTTGTAGACTGTTTTAAAAGGCTACTACAATCAGTTGTTCTACACAATGTACTGGAGACGGAGAGCAATCATAATCACAGCGACTGCATGGAATCCAGCGCATGGACGCTAAGAGACCGCTTACAGCGGTTACCTTAGCTTACAGTGCCTATAAAAAAATAAATCCAGAGAACATGTTTTTGTTTACCTTTCATTATTTTATATTTTATATTATTATGGATGCTTGGTTTACGCTATCCTCTGTTTGATTTTTTTTTTTTTTATTCTTTAGAAAATAAAAACAGGATGAAGAATTACAGACATTTATTAAGTGAGTAGCCCATTGCTTACATAAAATGGTCACTCATGTTTTTCATCAACCATTTTGTATTGGCTGTCCAGATTTATCAAATAAGTGTAATGTTCTTTAAGATCTAATGGCAGTCCTGGGCTCCAGGGCTTCTCTCAGCAGAGCCCCTCTCATGTATGGGTGAGTCTGAGGGCGCCAGACAGACACACTGGATTGTTGTTTTTTCTGTGGGTTTTTTTGCGGTTTGTGTCTGGGGTCTGGCCTCGCCGGCTGTAGCATTGCGAGTGTGTCCAGACTTCCTGAAGCCTCAATGAAGCCATTCACTCTGTACTCTGCCGCCGCTGCGGAGCCGAGGTGGAGGATTGGGCTGTGAATGGAGGGGGCTCTCCAGCTGCTCTGCGGTCTGCTGGCGGCCAAACTGCAGAATATACCCCTCCTTCCCTTCCTCCCTCTCCTCCCTCCCTCCCTCCCTCCTCCTCCTCCTCCTCCTCCCCTCTCCCCCCCTCCCCTCCTCCCCCTCCCTCCTCCCCTCCCTCCCTCCTCTGCACTCTCCTGCCTTCAGGACTAGGGACAGCTCCGGTCAGAGTCCTGGGTGTTTCCAGGCAACCAGTAGCAGAAGAACACTGCAAGAGGCCATTTCTTTCTTTCTTTCTTTCTTATTTCCTTGCTTTATATCTTTCCTTTTCCTTTCCTTCATTATCCTTTCTTTCTTTCTGTCTTTTCCTTTGTGCAACATCAGTACAGCACTAAGTTATGCTAATCTAAGCTAAATACAACTCCTTAGCACACATGATGCATTCACGATTAGCACAATAATTACTCATACCTATAGTTATATGTATCATAACCAAAACCGTAGAATATTGTGACCTCACTGTGTTTTTTACACCAAGTTGCAGTCTGAAGAGTTGAGTGTTTAGACTGTGCTGGAAGATGGCCAACAACTCTGCAGTCCTGACCTCAGTGGTAAGTTCATTTCACCACTGAGGGCCCAGTTACAGAAATATCTGAGGTACGGAGTGTGCGAGCTGCGAGGGCAGTGTGCAGAAGTGGGTTGGTTATGAAGTGTGTGAAGATAATGTAGGGAAAAGGCTTGAGTGTGGAGTGTACGTGGTAATGGAGTGTGTCGGCTTAATGTTGAGTTATGGCCTCAGTGTGGGGTGCAGTAGAGAAGCAGGCTCATTAAGCCCTCAAATGATGGATTCCACAGCTCTTGTGAAGATGAAAGTTGTAGCAGGTCGATCCTGAAATTGTGATGTAATAGAGTGGAGCGGGCGGCTCGGAACATCACCAAGTCTTGACATTCCAGAGTCTTGCGGTCCTGTGGTATTAGATACAATGTATTCTGTGTTTTCAGAGGTCGGTGTTAACACAGTCAGGTTCGAGAAGAATGCTTAATTCTTTGGTTTTATAGTGTGGTCATGACTGAGTTCAGTCTTCATTTTTTTTGTATTGCAGTATAGTCTCCGTTCACACAGGCTTGCGTTAAAGCTGATGTGATTGAGTACTTCATTCAGTCTCTCTGTTTCCTTGCACTGCTTGGGTGCTTATTTTGATGTCAGCCTGTTTCAGCTCTCTCTAAGAAATCAGGAGGCTACTGTGTACGTCTCATGTCTCTGAAAAGACAGCTTTTCAGGAAATGAGGGGAAAAAACTTTTATTATATTGCATTGCATTAGACAAGCTTTAATCGCATGTAGTTTTGAATACATTTGAATAATCACAAAACCACAAAACATTAATAGTAGATAACTGATGATGTCAGATTTCTGTTTGTGTGTCAAACTCAAAAAATGTCAGAAAGGGAGATATAGGGTTTTTTATGTTGCCAGTGAAACCCCTCTGACTTAGATATCCGCTCCACTCCACTCTTCGGAGACCAATCTTACAGCATTAGCATTATGGGACCGTGAAATCTTCAAGAATATATGTACAGGATTTTTTTTTTTTTTCTGAGTTTCAGATTTGAAAAAAATGGTTGATGGAAAAAAAAGAGGAGCCATTTTGTGTTAGTGATCCCTGTGGGATATTTGACAAAACGACGGCCCTGCTCGAGTCCCATTTCCGATGCTCGCATCTCTGCTCATTGTGTGCATTCACGGTGCGTTACAGATGCGACAGAAGCCGGGTGCCGTTCTGTTCTTGACCGCAGTCAAACTGTAGAAGTGCGTTAAGGGTGACATTTAAACGGCTGGGAGTGGGATTTAATCCTGTTTTTATTTTTTGTTTGATGGGTTTTTTTTGGGGGGGGGGGTGTGTAAAGGGGTGGGGGTTGAGGGGGGATGAAATGAGACTCCTTCAGCAATTTATTTCTCCCTCGGCTGAGATTACTCCCCGGGAACCCATGACAGGTTTTCACAGTTTCGTCGAGTTAGGGCAATGAGATCAGTGTCACAGCGGCGCAGTGCAGCGGCGTTATCGCCGTGGATAACTCAGGCTAGGGGATTTGATGTGGCCATATAGGCTTAACCGCCGGGACAGAAAACTGACAAGTGTCCAGCGGTGCAGTATAATGGCCAGGGAGCGCCGCTTGGAACTTGAAAAGGTTGCAGGGTCGGGGATCTTAGAGAGCGTGCTGTTTTACCCTACGGTTGTGCCCATGTGCGAGGCCAGGGGCGTAGCACCAGGGGGAAAAGGGGTACTAAGTATGCAGGTCCCCAGGGTTTGATGGGGTTCCCCAAAATCTGGGATTTTTTTTTTTGGGCCCACAGAGTCTGCCTGTGTACAGGGCCCAGAATTTCTAGCTACGCCCCTGTGCGAGATACTTCGCCTGTATTGTGTAAGCAAATCTCTGGCTGCACAAATTGATTGTGGGTGAAGAATTTCAGCCGTGTAAACCAGTATGGATAATGACTAGATGCCCAAAATGTGATGTTAACATGGTGTCCATGCTTCTGCACCGCCTGCTCCAGCCCGCGTCCCGTCTGCAGGAGGGTTAGCATGTGCCTGCGGTCATTTTACAAAGAGGCTTTACTCTTGTTTGGTTTTGCAATCAATGTGTTAAGAGCTCGTTCACATTTTGTTCTGGTTTAATGAAGTTTTTTTTTTTTTTTTTTGATTTATTCATGGGTCATGTTTGCTTACTTGTTGTTCACCTCTCAGGTTTTCCCAGTAGACTAAAAATGGAATGTTTTTTGCTTTTGACTGCTCAAAACACACAAAGCATCAATCATCCACCACTCCCACCCACCGAAATCAGAAAATAGGACACCATCTTTCAATCTGAAAGCTAATGGAACGGAGAATGGGACACCAACTTGTATAAAAAAATCATATAACATAGAAACTTTTATTCAATAACAAAATGATTACCCTTTTTTAGCAGTTTTACAAACAAAAGCTGTTTCCTATTTCAAACATCAGGTTTCCTGTTATTTAGAAAGTAAATGGAATGCAGTACAGAGGCAGTGAGATGAGTTTGTGTGGAAACCCTGGCGATTGTTTCCCTGGCGATTGTTTCCAGGAAGTGGACTTGGTGGCTATGGCTGCCTGGCTGTCATCACATTTCTCACACGGGTCCTGTCAAGGGGGAAGGGGGGGGGGTGACCTTGGAGAGCGCTCAGAGGTAAACGCCGGACACTGGCTGTGCCAAAACCAAACCCGCATGAGGCTCACACAGTGGGCAGGGGTGTTGGGAAAAGCTATCAGTATGAAAGGAATGGCAGCCATTTTTTTCATATATTCTTTTTGTTTCCTCATTTTTTACCAATAAAAGGATGTCATTTCATCACACAGCTTTATTTTATAAAATTTCCCGAAGCATTTTTCTGCTTCAGGAATGAATCTCTTTTTATAATGGTTTCAGGCCGAGTGCAGAGAGCTCTCCCCCGATGTTTTCATATATATTTCATTTCCTCAGCTGTTTTGTGCTTATGTATTTTTTCCCATGATTATCATTCACTTGGCACTATACATTATACTTATACAGGGTGCTTTTTTGTAAGTAACTATGTGTGGGAGTGTTGGCATGGACGTTTGGCAGCCTTATCACTTTAGATAAATGATTTCATAAACTGTACCAAATTTCAGTAAAGAAAAAAAAAACATCTTGATGTAACAGTGTTCGTGTTCCCATTTCATCGTGTTGTTCAATCTTGTAGACACTTTCATAAGGCCATTATTTTAATGTGTCTGTTTTACAACTGCAATCCATCAAACGCTGAATTAGCTGGTGTTGTCTACTTATTTTACCGCTATTTAGCTGATTCTGTTATCCACAGCAACTCACAGTTGATTAGCCCAACCAGGGGCCAGATCCCCCCCAGGAGCTTTCAGGGGTTAAGGGCCTTGCTCAGGGGCCCAACAGCTTCACTGATGTTATCAGGAGAAGGTGGGGGCTTGAACCACCAGTCTTCTGAGTGTTAGTTAAGCACCTTAGCCACTAGGCTATAGGCTGCAATATCTTAATATGCTTTTTTTTAGTCAATACTTATCTAATATGTAACAGCATGTGAAAGCAAGTCATTGTGCTTTGATATCGCTGTGTGTTTTAGATCAAACACAGTTTCTTTCATTCTTAATGCCTTTTCTCCTGCCATCCAAGGCCACATTCACCAGGTGATGTCTCCTCTGTTTCCATGTCATTCCAGTGTCATTGCTTCTTTCAAGTTCGCGTACAATTGTTCTCATGTCAGAATTGATTCATTTATCTTAGAAATGTGCTGTCTGGAAAGTGTTATATGCAAAGTTTTGTTGTGATGTGCAAAGAGCTCTGACTCCGAAGTTTTATTGAATGTGATCTTCAATGTGATCTTGGCTCATGATTTGTAAAAGTTTCAGAAAGTTCATCCTACACTGTTTCAACCCTTTTAACAAAACATCCCACCTAGTCATTACTGTTTTATAGTGCCAGAAGTTGTATATTCATATACTTTTCTTCCACATGTATTTGTTGAGCCTTCAGCTACCACCACTCAAGAGAAGGGGACACAAGAATTACAAACTTTTAGTGCCTGGCCTTCCAATCACATCCACTTCCTGCCAGTGTCACATCCCACTTCCTGCTACTGTCACAGTCACTCCCATCCAATGTCACACCCACTTCCTGCTACTGTCACAGTCACTCCCATCTAATGTCACACCCACTTCCAATGACACAAGCAATGTACAGGTAGTTAAAATGCAGAACCAACTTACAAAGTTGGTGGATTAGGAGTAACGCTCCCTGTTAATGCCCCGCTCCAGTCATTTCTGCTTCTCTGTCCCTCATGTGTTTCAAAAGAATGCGTAAATATATAAGATGAGAGTGGTGAGCCATGGTGGATGATGCATGCCGAAAAGCGCAAGCTGTTCTCCGGGCTCCGTCACGGCGGATGTATGCGCAGCAACAAAATGGCGTCACACAAAATTAGAGACCCTGTCCTCAGAAGACCCCCCTCCTCCACCTCCTCCGTCCTCAGACACTGGCCTGCTCAGTCAGCCACTCTCTTATCTGCTGATTGCTCTTAGATTACAAAAAGAGAGAAATAAATTTTAAAAAAAAAGCAGGAGAAAAGAAAGAAAGAGGGCAGGAGAAAAAAAAACACTCACAGTCGATATTAGTGGGAGGTAAGCAGTTGATTGAGGTGACTGGGGGGAATGAGCGTGGGCGGAGGGGTGGGGGGGTGGTTAGCGGAGGCTGGAATACAGAGGTGTGCCCCCCCCCCCACTCACTTTGTACCATCAGTGGCTTTTCTTTTTCCCTCATTTAGTTCAGATGTGGGGCCTAACGTATCACAGGTGCTCTGCCATTCACAAGACAAGCACTGATCTGGGGTCAGCTCCCAACGGTCTCTCTAGAACATGACGGAGAAGTTTTCAACTGAAGTTATCGGGTGGCGCAAAACAAAGATGGCCGCTTGGAAGTACGGCGTGGGCGTCCCCGGAAGGAGTGGGAAATGTTGAAAAATTCTGTCTTTCTTCAATGCTGCTTTATTCATGCATGCCCAGTCCCTTGAGCTAGATGAGCACACCCTCCGAGAGCGAAACCAACGCTGGCTCACTAGCTGACTCCACCCCCCCCCCCCCCCACGCCCCCCAGTACCACCTCACCAACCCACCCATTTCCCTTCAAACCTCCTCAGGAGTGCATGCATTGAGGGATGCGTATTATGCTGTGAAATGTTTTCCAGGGTGTGGGCGACCCCAAGGTGTGTCAGGGCCAAGTGGATCTTTACACGGGAGTGTCTGCAGCATTAGGAGAGCATGTGTGTGTGTACCTTGCACATTGTATGAATGAGGGCAGATTTTGTAGCAGTGACTTTTTGTAGAGACTTGTGAAAAATGAAAAAAAATGGTTAGGTGTTCTTAACTGGGATAAAAATGGAGACAGACAGACAGATAATGGATAGTGATATTAAAGGGAAACGTGGATTAAAAGATGAGCTTAAGCTAGGGTGACTGTGACCTGTTCCATCACAGCACTGGTCACTTTGAACCTTGACATCCAATTCCACTTCTCACACTTTTGCACAGAGCAGAGTCTCAGAGAGCTTTTTCAATGACAGCCGACTCGATGATGATGGAAATGTTGCAGCTATTGTGTAGTATTGACTTCTGGCCCTGGAGCTTGACAGCAATTTGAGGTTCTGTAGCTGCTTTGCAAGTGTGAGGATGCAGGAAATTGCTCAGTTGAACATAGCAGACTACAGAGCGAGACTCTGGACTATAGCACTGATTGTACAAAACTGGCGCAGGGTTAAAAGGTGGCAGAGAGTGTCAGTGCTGTTTTCACATTTAGAAGGTAGGGAGATATTAACCATGGTGTGTGTGCATTTTTTTCTGTCCTCTGTTTATGTCACAGATATCAACATGGCGGGCGAGCCGAAACCATACAGACCCAAAGCAGGATCCAAACGGCCCATATCAGCTGTTTACAGGTAAGGTCTAAAATACCTGTCTGAGCCATTTACAAGTAAGACCCAACCATCCTACCTGAGCCATTTATAGGTAAGGTCTAAATTATCTGTCTTAGGCATTTAGAGATAAGATCAAAATGACCTTCCTCAGGTGTGTACATGGATGATCCAAAACTACCATTTCAGCAGTTAACTGTGATGGCCCGAAGATTCATCTTGCCTGCTTGCAGATGAAATCCAGACAGAATTTTAAATGGGTTTGATTTATAACCTGTGAAAATGAATCAAGCTTTATTAGGTATTTCTGACATATAAACATAAATAACAACATATGGAGTTTCACTTATGAACTGCAGTGATTCTTTCCAGTGATCCCTTCAGAACAGGATGGTAAACCCAAACTGGCAGGCACACAAATGTGAATCTGCTGGTGGCAACGTGCAAGTGAGCTAACTTTGCTCGATATGATTTCGGCTCACGTCAGACTGTTTGCGTAACGTCGAGCAATCATGCCCAGACATGAGTAATCAACCTGAACTTTCTTAAATTAAAATAACTAGCCATCCAAAAATCCTCCGGCATCCATTCCAGGAACATATTAATTAAAACTTAAAAACAAACTTTAAAAAAAATGAATTCATAACACAAAATTGCTGTCACCCGAAACCTCCCCATAACTAATTTATAACACAGTCATACTCGTGTTATTAACCCCCCTTAACTAATTTATAACACAGTCACAGGCATGTTATTAACCCACCGTAACTAATTTATAACATGTTCACAGCCGTGTTATCGATGTAACCCTGTGGCATGACGAAAAATCCATTGGCTTTTCCTCGTATCGTCAGGTTTAATTTCTTGGTATCTTAGCCAAGCGTCCCCGTGTGTTAATTCACACCGGCGTCACCCTCCATTCCAGCTTTTTATTCATGATTTCTCCATCGGTTTCTGTCTTTGCCTCCATCTGGTCTGGGTTGCCGTTCATTTTTATTCCTTCTCCTCGGCTCTCGACAGCTGCTCCCATTAATAAGACCATAAAAAAAAGTCCTGTGATCGTAAGCCACGCTTTCTCAAAAAGCCAACAGAGCGAAGAACTGACCACCGGCCCAGTCCTCACAGAAAGGTCAAAAGATCAGCTGCTAGGAAATCTGTCTTCAGTCAGTCTCAGACTTGATGTGGGGTGCTGTTGTTTTCGGATGCCGCCAGGCAGAAATGGTCAACATCCAGGGGGGAGGTTTGGCTCGGTGTGTTTGTGCATACTTGCATAAAGAAGTGGACCGTTTCTGAAATGCATTTGAAGTTTTGTCAATAATGAACCGTAGCCTAAGGAGATCCGTATTTAAGTTTTAGACAGACGTTACTTGTGGTCTCCTCTGGGTATCTGGCACAGTCACATGTAAAGAGAAAGTGGAGTGAGTTTTATTAAGGTCATTGCTGATGCATGAGGAATTGTTCATATTTCAGACATAAGACCCCTCCATTTATGAAATTAATGACAGACACATTTGGAGCTTCACAAGTCCACTCTGGATGTCTGTCTGATCCACAAACCATTGCAGATTTAAACATATCCCGGCAGAGAAAAAAGGCTATGTGCATTTGACTGACACACACAAAGACACACACACACACACACACACTCAGAAACACACACAAACACCCAGAGACACACAGACACACTCATACACACACACCCTCACAAACACACACACGGACACACACAGAAACACACCAACATACACAGACACACTCACGGACACACATACATACACACACACACCCCACGTGCAGACACACACACACTCCACATATGGACACAGACACACATACATACATACACACACACACCCCACACACACACACACACGCACGGACACACACACACATACACACACATGCACGGACACACACCCTACAGACACACACACATACACACACAAACCCCACACACACACACGCACCGATACACACATACACACACACACACGCACGGACACACACATACACAGACACACATACACACACACACACCCCACACACACACGCATGGATACACACATACACACACACATGCACGGACACACACACATACACACACACGCACGGACACACACCCCACGTACACATACACACACACACAGCTATAGACATGCACACAGAGCCTGCCCTCAGCATTACTTAATGAAAGTGTAAAAATGTGCACATATTTGCATTTTCTTTTTTGCGAATGACCAGAGAGATAATTCCATTATCGTATAATAGCGACCATGGAGTCTTAGGCTACAAATTAATCTGACGTTACAGAATTATGTTGTGCCTGTGTTTTTGCAAAATGTGAATTGTTAGAATGTTTTCCTTTTTCCTCCTTTGGTAGCTTTCTCTTTATTAATGTATTAATTAATTAAGTTTTCATGCCGCAAAGGATATCACACATTCATTAAAAATTCATTAGCATCAGAACAATAAAGTACAAACACTAAGTTATGTAATACAATAATTGGAAACTCGGAAAACAGAATGGGAGATTACTAAAATCTCCATGTAACTCCAGTCTAATGATAATGCTGTTTTGTTCATTCTAATTAAACTCCGTATAAATATCTCCTTCTCAGATTCAGTGTGTATCTCGTAGCTGTTCATCAAAAATATGAGATATAAATGACAATAAAGCCACAGTCTTGTTTCACTGTGAAATTGCAAATCGGAAGAAAGGCCTGGAAAAAACAACAGAATGTTTTAATTAAAATATGCATTTAGAGGTCATACCATGTGATTTGCTGACAAATTCATTTAGAAATCACTTTTACAGGAAGTTAAAATGACAGAGATTATTAAAAAAAAGCCCATAGAAAAATACTGAATAAAATCACGGCATGAAAGAAAATTTAAAAGTCACAGTATTGATCTCAACCATGACATGTTTGACAGCAGTAAACAGCTCAGGTAAGATTAATGAGCTCAGTCTTTATGAAGGTCTCATTATCTGAAACTCATATGGTGCTTTTCTTCTCTCCTTTTGTTTCTCCACAGCGGTTATGAATTCGACTATGACTACTATAGGGATGACTTCTACAATCGGTATGTACTGTTGCATCCTGCTCGCGTTGTTTTGCACTGATGACGGTCACATGAAAACCCAAACGAAATGAGGACCTGCAATTGGAGTTGGTATTAGCCGGGACTTGCACAGAGAGCCACAGAGTGAAAGGGTCCTTCAGTGCTAGCTCCAGCCAAATTTACCTCCTGATTCAACCAAATAAACTAATAAAAATCATAAAACAGAAACAGTGAGAGGAGATGTGAGAGTTCACACCTGTATGCTCGGTTTGTTAAGTCACACCTGTAATACATGCAATCATATGTTCGTCATGGCGTGCGGGAGACAGGTTTATGAGTTTTTATGAGTCAGAAGATGCACTTTTATAGTCAAAATGCTCGTACTCCCATAGACATGTAAATGTTATGATTTAGGCCATTGTGTGGCACATTGTGCAGACTGCAGGATGTGATATTCAGCTGAAAAACCCCCAGGCTGAGCTTGGTCTCATGGGGTGTTGCTAAAAGATTGACGTTCATCTGAACAGGAAACTGCACATGCGGAAATAAAAAAAGACCATTAAGAGTTTTTTTTTCGTACTGTAAACCATGCAGAGATACAGATTGCCTGCTTCAGAAAGTGAGGCCAGCTTCCATCAAGATCTATAAAAGAGAAGACTTTTTTTTCTTCTTCTTCTTCTCTTCTCTTCTCTTGGAACAGTATGTAACATAAAAGAGGATTAAACATATTCCAAGGGTATGGTGAGGACTTAGCATGTTCCCTTTTCTCAGTGAGACAAAGCACCCTCCCGCTCAGCTTAAAGAGGCCTCTTCCTTTATTCAACATAAAGAGGAGACATAAAAAATTGAAATGAAAGCCCCTGAAGGACAGTATTGATCAGAAATGTGGGGAAAAGAGAGAATCTGTGTCATGTTCTTTCCCCTTCTCTCTCATGATTGATGCCTTTTATTAGCAGTGGCATGAGACAGACATTTACTAAATGTCAAACGAGCTGAGAGCCGTGAAAAAAGAGAAAAAAATTAGGAAATTCAAGCGGACATAATCATGTGACATTTTCCGTGGTCAGTCCCCCCGCTCGCTTCTTTTAAGCTGTTTTTGAAGCGACTTCCTTGAAAGTGGCTAAATCTCTGAGCTGTGAGCAATAAAGACAGAAATAAAGCAATGACATATCCTCACATGAGAGGGAAGCGAGAGAGAGAGAAAGAGAGGGACAGGGATAGAGAAAGAGAGGGAGAGGGACATGAATGGAGAGAAAGAGAGCGAGAGAGGGGGAGAGGGAGGGAGAGAAAGAGAGAGAGAATGAGAGCATTAAATGATTAAATGTTCTGAAGATTTAATGGAGGGCTGTTCATGAAACATTAACAGCATCCTAAATGCGCTGGCGTTAAAAAAGATTAATACATTTTAAAAAGAAGACAGATAATAACAGTTTCAGAAGAAGTAAACTATTTTATTATATGCTTGAGATTTTAAAGGTTACTAAAATGGCTGGAGATGTGATGTTTCTCTTACATTTTTTAGTTTGACCTAGGTTCTCACTTAGCATACATGCATGTCTCATATATGTATGTGTGTATATATATATGTATATGTATGTATGTATGTATGTGAATATGATTCATTGTATGATTCAGTTTCTTGATTACAGTTTTGTTACATTGGATGTAACTAATTAAAACATACATACTGTGGGCATACATCATTCATAATTACTACATACTACATTCAAGATGTCATGTCAATAATACTTACCGTGTTTTAGCGTATGCCATGAAACCCTCCCCTACTCTCAGCCTGCACAGACTGTCTCAGGGCCTGGGGTGATGTTAGGGAGTGATTAGTGATGTATTTAGCATGTATAATGGTCATACGGCCATGCCATACAGGTAGTACCTAAGTAAAGAAGCAAATAGTATGCAGAGATTTACAACCACATTGACAACCACATAGGCGCACACACATTGGCACACACACACACACACATTCATTTTATATTGTTCACATTATATTTCTCTTTCCTGCGATGATGTGTTGATGATAAAATCTATTCCAAAATCTAATTTATGAATGGTCATTAGGTGGTGAAAGAGATCAAATCAGAAAAAAAAAAAAAAATGAGTGAATGAAGAAAAAAAGCGATAGAAAACGGAATGTAAAAGAGAGACGGACCTGTATATTAGCAGAGGTGCTGAGATAACGATCCCATAATCAATAATGAGGACTTAATTAAGCTGCCAGTAATGAGGAAATATGACATTTCTGTGACACCAAAAAATCTTTACGATAAAAGAATTTCCATACAATAATTCATGCGGAAGGACAAACTGTTTGGGGGGAGGGGGGGATGGATTAGATGATGATATTGTCACATGACCGCTTCAGAATTCTGGTCCCCTCCCCCTCCTGGACCCCCACCAGTTAAGAGAAGGATAAATGGCTTGTCAAAAAAAGTGGGAAAAATGAGGGAAGAACTTGGACATTTGCTCATCAGAACCTAAGGAAATCGAGCGTCGGGGAGCGAAGAATGGGCAGAATAAAAACAAACAAACAGAGTAGCTTCTTTGCTAAGTGAAGAAATGTTATGCCAGAAAAAGGGGAATATTAAAAGTGGTACAAAATATGGCAGCGTGGAATTTTTTGTTTTACTTCCAGTTGATTGTTATCATCCTTTTTTTTTTACTTTCCTTTTTTAGCACTTTTTAAAAATAAAATACCTGTTAGTTTCCCTCCTCTCTCAGCCCTAGATTCTGCACCTTCTGCTTTTATATTTCTGGAACAAATTGGCCTCCGTCTAAACACAGGTACAAATCTGAGCTTAATAGATGTTTTGAATTATGTGGAAAGGCGTTTGGCCATCGCTGTTGCAGTCTCGTTAAATGGACGGCGGTGGGGGGAGTTTGCGAAACAGGTGTATCTCATTATTTGATGTCCCTGCCTGATTCATTTCAATCAATCAACCAATCAATGCTTATTTTTGTGCAGTGCCATTCACAAACCAAAACAGGTTTTCACACAGCTCTTTCAAATCATGTTCCAGGGGGCATTAAATACCACAAATAAATAAGAAATGAGACTGCAAAATAACCAACCTTAGCCAATTTTTTTTTTTTTTTTTTTTTAAAAAGGAAGATTTTAACATTGAGCGCCTGCATGCTCTCACTCGGGTCAGCTGAAATGGAAATCGAGCGCCCTCATCCAAAACAAAACGTTGGTTTCCCAAATTTCTGAGTCTGCAACCCATTGAATGTACACAGTAAAGTTGCGGCAATATTAAGTATCAAAAAAGATGATTAAGATCAAAATATCCTTGACTTATTGTCAAATAATATGAAGCAATAGTTCATTCCTTTTCTCCATGATTCGACTATGATCAGCTAAATGATCAGCTAAAATTATGGTGTGTTTCCCCCCTTTTTCCATCTCTCTTTCCCCCTTTTCTCCCTATGTCCCTCTTCCTCCCACCCTCCCTCCATCTTCCTCTCTTTCCCTCCCTCCCTTTCTCTCCCCCTCTCTCTCCATCGTCCTCTCTTTCCCTCCCTCCCTTTCTCTCTCCCCCCTCCCCCCTCCCTCTCCCTCTTCCTCCCCCCCTCCCTCCCTCTCCCTCCCTCCTTCTCCCTCTCCCTCCCTCCCTCTCTCCCTTTTTTCATTCCTCTCTCTCCCTCTCTCTCTCCCCCCTCTTCCTCTCCCTCCCTCCTCTCTCTCTACTCCTCCTCCTTCTTCCTACCTCCCTCCCTCTTTCCCTCCCTCCATCCTTCCCTCCCTCCCTCTCTCTGCCCCCCCCCCAGGCTGTTTGACTACCACGGCCGGGTGGCCCCCCCACCCCGCGCAGCCATCCCACTGAAACGCTCCCAGGTGGTGGTGCCTTCCACACGCCGCGGGAAAACCTTCCCCGTCAAGAGCTCCTCCTCTTCCTCCAGGCTGGCTACCTCCAGCTCCTCTTCCTCCTCGTCTGGACCCAAATGTGAGCAGCCTTCCCCGTTCCCATGGTAACAGGGTTCACTAGAACTTCACCCTGATCGTAGGGCAGGCAGCGCGCTGAACAGCAGTATCTGCCACAGACCGGTAACGATCCATACTGAGTTCAGTAACACACACGCACAAACATGCACGCACACACACACACACACACACACACACACGCATGCACACACACACACACATACGCACACACACACACACACACACTCCCACACACACACACATGCACACACACACACGCACAAACACGCACACATACACACACGCACAAACATGCACGCACACACACACACACACACACACATCCACACACACACAAACACACACGCACACACACACACACACACACACATCCACACACGCACACACACACACACACACACACACTCACATGCACACACACACGCACGCACAAACGCGCACGCACACACACACACAAACGCGCATGTACACACACACAAACACGCACGCACACACACATACGCACACAGCTTGCCCACCCAGCTCATTGACCATTAAAATGGGTCTGTGCTTATCAGGTCCATACATTTACTCAGAGACAAAGTGAAACGGCACTGCCATGCACTCCGCCGTATGGCCTCACAGACACATAATGAGCTGTGCGCTGCTCCTAACCGGGCGGCCGGTCAGCGGCGCCCCGCGTTTTAATCAGCCACCGCGGTGTGAAAGCGCGAACATTCATCCCTCTCCATTCAGGTCTGTTTTATCAGCTGAAACACCTGGGTGAACGCCGTCCGTGTTGTGGGGGGTGGGGGACGGCAGGGGTGGCAGACGAGCCAAAAAAAAACACGGCGATGGGGAAAGGGATTTTCGGCTCTCTTGGCCGGCTTACATCGATTTCCCCTCAGTCCACCCACCCGCGCCTCCCGAGGCTTTTACCCTTGTAACCGCGGTAACGTGTGGTCGAAAATAAAAACACTGCATCATCTATTGTTCTCCCCTTTTCTTCCCCTTGTTTATGTCCGTGAAAGAAACCTGGCTCAGGAAACTGAAAATCTTCAAATGAAGAGTAGCCAGCCAGCTAGTGCAAATGCGCTGAGCATTTTTTTGTTTGTTTGTTTTGTTTTGTTTTGTTTTTCAGGAGCCAAAAGTCTGCAAATGCTATGTGTTTTGTCTTGTTTTTCTTTCAGTGTGTATGTGTCCTATACACAAATCAATACAGAAGTTACTGAAAAGCCAGGGCTTATTGCCTTATACAGCTCTAGAGGTCTTTTGAAGAAGTTTGATCGAATGAGTTGTTGTGTTTCGCTGTCTGTGATGTCATCGGAAGGGGAGGATTTGACAGTTTACTTTGTCCTGGTGCGTTTCAGGTGGTGTCAGTCTGGTGTTCTTCTGCTGTGCGTGTAAGTGCTTGTCATACTAACAGCTCATCTCAATCCCAGACACTCAGTCAGCAATTTAGCATTTGGAAAACATGCGTTGCTTTTTCATTCATCGGTTGAATGCATACAGTGGTGCCCCCAGATTTCTCTGTGGTTTTAGTTTGGGTGGTTTTAGTTTGAAAGGTTTTCCTGCTTTCTTATCAAAATACAGTTTAACTATGGCGAAGTGGAGGCTTTGGATTCGATTCCCACCCACACAACATTTTGATAAGTCAGAAGTATTGACTGCCCATTAGTTCATTAGCAAAGACTATGCCTGTCAATTGGATGGTGCTGCGTCACCATGGAGATAGCAGTACATCAGGTCCAAGGTTATCATCTGTCTGATAAATAAAGATATCCAGCAACAATCCAGGTAGGAAATGCTGAACCCCCTGCAGAACTAACTTTGGTTCTTGCTGAGGCCTGTAGCTAAAACCTGCAGGGTGAGAATTAGTTTTGGGTGATGACAGCACCCAGCTCCTGTCATGGGGGCAAATCTTGTCACGAACGAACTAGACTGTTTGGCAGGTTGCCTGTCACGAGTTTTATATTCCTCAAAACTTCCAAAAAGAGAAAAGTTGTACTAGATAACTTCAGTTTGAGGCATCTTTTGTTCAGATTTTCAACTGAATTTATAATCTGTGTATTGCAAAATAACTAGCTGAATCAAATTCTGACCTCATCTAGTGGTTGAAAAAAGCCATTCTAGGCATTCTGGTCATTTTATACTATCCACAAAGCAATGCAAGGTGTAATTGCTATTCGTCTACCGACTACACATGTCTAACACCTCAACGATCAAGGTCATATTTACATGTCCTTGTGTGTGTGATTGGTAAAAAAAAAAGGCAGAAGAACTTGTGATACACAACTTTCAGGGACCTGTCCAACTTAGTATCACCAAGTTTTACCTAGCAGTCACAAGATATGTTAGACAGCTTTGATTTTAATTCCTAAAAACCTTCCATTTCAGATGGAAAGTTTGTTTGGCTGATGTGCTGTGTTGTTGCTGTTGACTGACTTGTTGCTGTTGTTTTCAGTTGTAAATGGAATTCTTTGTGATATTGGGTAAGCTGACATATTAATTTCAATAATAAGCCACTTTCACTGTACCTACTTCATAGCCATGAATTATAATATTTCATTGTGTGGGTTAATTAAAAAATGACGCACACATTACATTACCGTCCTTAAGCAGATGCTTTTATCCAAAATTACTCACAAAGCAGGAGGACATTAAAGTGCACCCGCCTGATTATGAGTAATAGTGAGTTATAGCAAACTACGTTTCCCAACCAGCAACTGCCTAAGCAGCGTCACTTAGCAACAGTGCAGGCTAGCCATGCCAGTCCAGATTAATATACAAGCAATAAATACCACTCATATATCAACTAAAGCATACCACAAACTCAAGTCTATAGACACCCTCCCCCCAATCAGAATGAAGCATTAAACCAATCCGTGGTGTAACTGCTGGTAAATGATATACCTATATACCCTAAGCCTTTGCATGCTTGAGAGTTTGAAATAGAGGAGGCTAAGATCGTATTCTTAAACTGAAATTTGTCCTGGTACTGATCTTTATTTTAAATAGTGATCACCCATCTGTACTTGCGCGAGAGAACAAGGTTTGAGATTGAACTTAAAAGTTAATTGCCAAAGGGCACATCTCACCCATTTGGGATTCCAGAGTAAAAGCCCTCAGGCTAAGTGTCTGCTAGATTTGTTATCACAGGCGATGAGCGTTTCATTTTTTTTTTTTTTTTTGTTTTTTTTTTTTACCCCTGCTCTGGTGTTTAGGTCTTTATTTTGTGTCCTGATTTCGCTTTCATAGTGCCAGGCGTTGCATCAAAGTGTTTAAAACGCTTCATCTTGTTGTCGTGATTCAAAAGCAACTCACAAAGCACTTGAGCATCAAGAGCCAAAAAAAAAGATTATTCATCTTAAGCCTTTTTTTTTAAATAAATAAAAAAGCCGGATAAATAAAAATAATGTCAGAAATGTACAGGGAGTATAAACTGCAAAGCTGCTGAATATCTGGGTGAACGGCGGCCCTTTATTTATTTGTTGGAAATGAAGCCCCAGAAACGTGGGAGATGTTGGGGGTGAGGAGCTGATCCAGGATTGCTGGGGAGCCCATCTCTATCTCTGCACAAAAGGAGAGAGCCTGAAGTTGCAGATAAATTACAAACTGCTCTGTGCTTCTTATCATCACATAACAACACCAACGGCCAGCCAACAAGCCCAGAGCCAAAAACCCAAAAAGCGGCTTCTGTTGAATAAGTGTGTGTATGTGGTGTGTGCTTGTGCGTGTGTGTGCATGTTTTGTGTGTGTGTGTGTGTGTGCATGTGTACGTGTGTATGTGTGCATGTGAACGTGTGTGTGTGTGTGCGTGTGTGTGCATGTGTACGTGTGTGTGTGTGTGCATGTGTGTGGGTGTGTGAGCATACACATCCGTGCATGCACTTATACGAGTGTGTGTATGAAGGAGTGTGTGTATGTGTTTGTCTTACATGTTCTGGTGGGTGTTTATTTTTTGGCTTCATGTGTGCGTCTGTCTGTGTGCACATATTTCTGAGAGGAAGCTGAGGATTTCAGAAAGGGAGGAAGAGGGAGGACACCTACTTTATTTTAACATCCAAAAGCGAGAGAGAAGGAGAGAGGACAGAGGTAAAACCGGGAAAGAAAGATAACAGGAAATAAAGGGAGGGAGAGAAAGGGAGGTGCTTTTACACTTCATCCCTCCTTTGAGCTTCGCATTCTGCTCTTCCTCCGGTTTCGACAGGAATTGATTCAGTGCTCATCCTCTGAGCTGATGTTCATTGGAGATGGGAAAAGATTTGCTCTGCGAGTGTGTGTGTGAGAGAGAGACAGAGAGAGAGAAACAAAGGGTTTAAAAGTGTGTTTATCAGACAGAGTGTGTGTGTGTGAGAGAGAGAGAGAAACAAGGGGTGAGTTTAAAAGTTTGTTTATACGAGGGTGTGTATATGTATGAATGTGAGTCTGTGCGATAGAAAATGTGTGTGTGTGAGAGAGAGAGATAGAAAGTTAGAGAGAGAGTTTAAAAGTGTGTGTTTGTGAGAGAGTGTGTGTATGAATGTTAATGCGCATGATATAGAGTGTGTGTATGTGTGTGTGTGTTAGTGAATGGGACAGACTGAGTGGTAGAATTTTTGTGTGTGTTTATGTGTGTGGAAGAGGGAGACAGAAAGAGAGCATTAATACTGCTTATTCAGCTCTGTAAACGGATTGAGTGTAAAAACCGTAAGCTTTGTAAGTGGCTCTGGATAAGAGTTTCTGCTGTAAAGTCATAAATATTAATATTAATGTAAAATATAATATAAATATAATAATATTAATATAAATGTAAAATGCGCTTCCTCTGCATCGTTAGTGAATGACTCTCACATGTGGCTCTCAGATGTGCTGCGTTTCATTAGCACAGCAAAGCTTACGATTCACAGAGCAGCAGATAGAGTCTAACAAAGCAGCTCCTTATAAATCATGATGTTCCTCAACACAGAGGAGTCCTTGCGTCAGTCCAGCGCTAATGTAGAAGGGTACAACCCTGTCTCAAACTACCAACTAATCTTCAGTTTCAACACATTGCACACATGGAGTAACTAGGACAAGCTAGAGTAAAAAGTTTCTGTCCTGTGTGGCTTTTAATATCCTTATCAGACATTACAGCAGCCACCCCCAGCTACCTATTTGGCTTGTGGCATTCACGGAGGATTATGGGATAGGTGGAGTGGAGAAAGACAAGTAGATGTGTACACATTAGACACATTGTGTTATTTGTAATCATTCCAACTAATGTCACAACCTATTATTATTCAATGCAGTGATGACTTTGCTCTTTGCAGGGATGTCATAACCAACTGTGTTCCACACAGTAATGTCAGAACCCACATTATTCCAGGAAGTGATGTAATAGTATGATTTGTTCTACATGATAATGTCAGAACATTTTAACAATGAACATTTTTCCAAGCAGTGATTTTAGTGCCTTATAACTTTTAGACTACTGTTGCTCAACTTCAGTCCTACAGGGCTGTTTTTCTTTTATGCTTTTCAATTAATCAATAGAATAGTTTTTCTGTCACCAGAGGTAATTTTGTGTGCAACATTCAACATTTACAATGGCAATGAACAACACCCTAGCAATGCGCAACAGTAGATTTTTGTGTTGTGGTATTCTTTGAGTCAGCAGCTAAATTAGGTATTTGTTACCAGGTGCATGGACTTTTCGGCCAATCAAAGTTTAAATAGTAGTTTAAGTGCCAAAACATTCTGAAAACCAGTTTTCACACTGACCCTCCAGCACTGGAGTCAGACAAATCTGTTTTAGACAGTAATGTCAGAGTCTGACATGTTATAGACTGTGTGAGTCCCGTAAAGTTGCAGTCTGGGTTCAGAGTATGTTGGTGTAGTCCATGTGTCTCCTGGTTAGTGACAGATGGTGCTCTGCCAGGATGTAAAATTGCAGGACCGCGCTCCGAGGGGAATCTGTTCCGTGGTGCAAGAGCTTTATGCTCCTGCTGTGCATTCACCCTGAAACCCCTCCCCCCCCCAATATCCAATACATATCCTTACCTCCCACCCTAAAAAATCTGGAATCATCAAGGTCACCTGACTTAACGTCCCAGCGTACCCCAGGAAGCAGAGTTTGTCAGAGGGGAAAGAACCCAAGAGAAACTGTCGGTTTACTTTTGCAGTGTACGCTCTGTGTCGTTTTTTGCCTGACACTTTTTTTTTCTGTTTCAAGCGGAGGTGAACAAGCAGAATGAGCGCCCATTGAATTCAGTGATTGGATAAATGTAATGTGAAGTGTGGTCTGGCGGTTGAAGTTGTATTGTCCAATTCCCATACTTTCGGTGGGTGTCTGGGTTTGTGACGTTTTTTTACAGCATACAGCACAGAAGTATAAATGGTATGAGTGGGTGAGTATTCGCTGTGTGTCGGTGAAAAGACGGGTTCGCTCGAGGACTTCACAGATGTGTATGCATTCCTCTTCGCCAGTCGATTCTTCACTAAGTACTTTGTGTCTAAGAGCGGACTGGAGAGTTATGTTAATGACCTACCAATTGAATCACTCAGCGTGGGAGACAAATTCTTAACTCCCCCACTCCCCCCCCCAACCACCACAATACAAACTCCCACGCTGTCCAAACCCCCCTAGCTCTCTTCCCAAACGCCCCCAACCCACCCCCCGGCCATGACCCTCCAGCATCCATGGTCTTATCTGCGGAGCGCAGACCGTACAGACATCGATAGCGTGGTTCTTCAGTCTGAAATTACCCTCTATTACCCTCTGTAAAAGCGGATTCTGCTCAGCTGTCAATTCGTAATTGCAGCAACATTGCAGTGAGAGCTGTTATTTATTTATTTATTTATTTTTTGCTATGATGTGATTGATTAGTTTATTATAAGTTGCTGGTTGGTACTGTATGCGGGGTATTGAGAGGAAAAAAACAGGTCCTGTCCCTTTTCCCCCAGTCTATCTCTCTATTTCTGTCTCTGTCTCCGTCTCTCTCCCCATCCCCCTCTTTCCACCCCTTTCCCTCCCTCTCAATTTCACTTCCGTTTAAATGCTTTATGGTCATGGAATACCTTAACATACATATTTCCACAATAATAACAAAGATCAATCAGTCTCTCAGTTAGATTCACTTCGGTCCAATTCAATTCGAAAGCCTTTCTCTCTCTCTCACTCTCCACATTTCTGTCCATCTCTCACACTCTTCATTTCTCTCTGATTGTCTTCCTCACCACCACTCTTTTTCTCACATTCTCTCTCTCTTACTCTCTCTCCCTCCCTCTGTCCATCTCTCTCCCCTGTCTCTGTCATCTCTCTCTCCCCCACTCCTCTCTCTCTCTCCTCCAGCCTTTCTGTCACATTCTCTCTCTCTTACTCTTTCTCCCTCTCTCTGTCCGTCTCTCTCTCTCCCTCTTTCTGTCTCGGACACAGCTGTAGTGAGGCAGGCTGGATAGGACATGTAGTTTCTGGTGACGGACGCTCGCGGTACGTTCTCAGATCAGCGAGCTTCATGCAGTCCATACGAAGCAGGACTGACAGTGGCTCTGCAGGGGAAGACACTTAAAGATGGCTGTTTCTCCTATTTTAATTTTGTATTTCTTTCCCTCAAAACTCCACGGCGAGAGACAGAGCTTAGTGCAGGTCTCTCACATGGCTCTCCCTCTCTTATCGGAGCCGACCGCCTCTAACGCAGCCGTCACACGATCCTGTAGGCAACTCGTTTTCAACCTTCAACAACCATATCATTTTCACATAAGCAACGAGCCAACGATTCAGATTTCCCTCTCTTATAAGTTATGCACTTCATGTCTGTTTGTACTAGAAATTACATACGGAAATGCATATTTACATGCGTACTTACACGCATGAAAATTCCTATTTTCATGGGTCCGGTTCCTGTCTCTTTTCATTTTAAATGGCATGGTTATATGCATATATTCATGCATGCATAAATACGGTCCCATTGTTGCGGCTCTAGTTGTTTTTCATTTCATGTGGAATATATTTGGAAATACACATATACATTCATGCATGCATAAATATATTACAATAGTAATGAGTGTAGTTCCTGTCTGACTTTTACTATAAATGATATATGGAAAACATGTAGAGACATTTCGAATATAAATAACTATATTCCACTGTTGCAGCAACTGCTCCTATGCAGTCTGAGGTGCCCTGGAGCTCTTTCGAGTTTTTTTTTTTTTTTTTTTTTCCATTAGCCATGTGAGCATGTGTCATCATGCTAACATGCTTGCACAGATCGCACTCGTGCTAACGTGCTAATGTGCGGAGACCGCTCCATGTGTCATGTTACATTAAGGACATGAGCGCATGAGGAGGAGTGATGATGAGAATGTTCACCCTATATCTGCACATTTTTTGCCAACTGTCTGTCACTGGGTGGAAGCTGCTCCCTGCCTCTCTGGAAATTGTCCGTTTAGCTGAAAGGCCATCTGAAGGCTGCTGACACACATTACACACTTAGGCCATATACTGACAGAAGGAGTTTGTGTTGAGGGCTTGCTTTGGGTTGAATGATGCACAAGAGAACGATGAGAATGCCGAACAATCCCCAATTTAGGATGTGACCATACCACCTTCGGTTTGATTACAAAAATTGTCATTTTTTCCTGAAAAGCTAGTTAGCTTTCTCGCAGTGTCCTAAAAAATGGAATATACATTGACTGAAAAAATAAATAGATGGATGTCAATGATCAAGTTGTGATATCTCCCCATTAGACTATTGTTTAATAAAAAAGAGACACTCAATTTAGCTTGGAAAGTCTCACTTTTCCTAGAACTGCATCTCACATACCCCAAAGAAAAAAAGCAAAAAAAAGGCAAAACATAAAAATAAGAATGTAGCAAAAGCCAAATTCCTCATTTGTGGAATGCATAGTTTTGGCATAAAAATGGCAGCACAGAATCTCAAAGCATACACGTCCACCTGGCGCACTCGTTTTAAATTTCAGAGTGGAGACTCCAGGATATACGCATTACGCGGCTGAGTGGACATTAACTTCCTGGTCACGTCAGGAGCCAGCTATTGCGCGATTACCTTCCTGTTTGATTGACAGCTTCTGGAGGCTGATCCAGGCTTTTAAGTCGTAACGGAAGCTTTTTGTAAGAGTTTTTAGTTTTCTGTTTTTTTTCGCCTCCTGGATTATAGAGTTCTTTGCATTTAGAAATCCTTAGTGACTTTTCTGCGCCAATCAACAGATCTTTGGGGAGGGGCTTCAAGCTATCGTGTATTTCTCTTGCAGCCCTTTTTAAGGTTGAAAAAAAATAGCGGGGAACACCAGAGCCGAAGTTGAATTTCCCTTATTCGACCACATGATCAATGCAGAGATCAATTTGCCATCAGAAGTAGATATTAAGCGAGTGATGGTCAAACTGAGGTATCAAGAGCCCCAGCTGACAATCATTGTTAGAACCAATCAAAAATGTTTTTCTCTCCACAGCCAGTGCAGTCATTGGTCCACGTCATTGAGTGACTGCTACTATATGGTAGCTCCTCCTATTTTTGGTTTAATGAACCTCCACTCTTAAGGTGGAAATCCCCTTTTAATGCCTTGCGATGAGACTCGGGTGGTATTAGGAAAGGCGCTAGCTTCAGAGGGCCTTGCCGCCGTCTCTCCTCCACTTAATTGTGATTCTGCATCTCTAAAACCCGCAGTCACCTTCACAGGTCAGCCCCGATGAATTATTCCCGGGTCCGCCCGAACGGCAGATAAAGGTGATGACAGACGACCGTTCCGTCTCAGGTGGCTTATCGTCCCTACACGGTGGTACAAGTTTTGTAAACAGAGTCACGATAATGTTTTTTTTTTTTCTTTACTTTTTGTTTTATTTTTTATGGCTGTTAGGCTAGTGTGGAGGCAGCAGGGGTAGATGTAACTTGTAAGCGACTGAAAATTGAAAGCAGCTGAGCAGAACGATTTCTCCTGAAACTCTGTCACCGACAAAAGGAGCAAGACACCCAAAGCGTGAGGGGGATGAATTTTCGGTCGATGGACCAGATTAAAAAGGTGAAAAACAAACCAATATGGACCATGGAGGGGGACTATGAAGGGGGCATCTCAATAGATGATTTGATTTATATCACAGACAGACAGACAGCCACACTGACAGGTAGACATAATTGTATCCCCACACACACTCAGACACACACCCCCCCCCCACACACACACACATATACCATATGCACATTCATACTCAAGCTCAAACAAACTCACACATACATACACGTAGCATGCCACATGCCCAGACACATGCACTCTCACACACACACACACACACGTACACCTTTTATCTGATTTTGTGTGTGTGTGTGTGTGTGTGTGTGTGTGTGTGTGCGTGTGTGTCCGCAGTGAGGACTGACCAGCTCCAGACCATCAAGAGGGAGCTGACACAGATCAAAACCAAGATCGACTCCCTCCTGGGCCGGCTGGAGAAGATTGAGAAGCAGCAGCGGGTGGAGGCCGGTAAGCGGGAACCTGTCTGGCAGGGGGGGCGGTGGGGCTTGGGGGAAGTAAATTAACGGCGCACCACAACCATCATTCTTCCTGACAGCGCGGGAGATAGGGAGCGGGAGCGTTCGGTCATGCTCCGGACTCGCTTGCGTGACGGCAAGTTGCTCATTCAGGTCATGTGGGCGAAAGTTTTATGGATGTGCCCAGCTAGAGGACAAGAACAAAAAAAAAAAAAAAAAAACTCACAGGGTACAGAAAAGATAAATAAATAAAAAAAAAATAAGTTTGACTTGTTGACTGCAGACTGGAATTCATCATCACAAGGTGGTCAGAGGGGCTATGCTTTGGATCCCCTGACCAGCCAGTGTGCTTGGCTGGGTAACAAAACAGCTGAGCAATGCCCATTGTGACAGGTGACTGAAGCCACACCCATAGTTATGATGTCATAGGTGACTATAAATGTAACTGGGTGATTCCACATCCACAATGGTGATGTCACAGGGGACTGTAACTGCTCCCACAGTACTGAGGTCATAGTTGTAAGCGAGGCCACACCCACAATGGTGATGTCACAGATGGCTGGCTCTTGGTTTCTTGCTGATACCAGGTGCTCATGGTTCTTGAGCAGCCATGGGTCTTGCAGGTAAACACCAGTGTGACTCCAAGCTAAACTGTTCTCTCAAAATTCTTAATCTCTTTCTGCTTATCTCACTCTTTGTCCTCATTCCTCTCTCTTTCCATTTATCTCACTCCGACTGTCATTGTTCAATTAACACTCTTAATTCTCCATTTAAATCTCTATTTCTCTGTTTCACTTTTTCTGTCTCCTTCAACCCCCTCTCTTTTTGTCTGTTGCCCTCTTCCTCTTTTGCCTTTCTCCCTCCCTCCATTGCATTACATCTCTGTCTCTCTCTCACTCTCTCCTGCCATCCAAATCAATTCAGCGGTGTGTTTTTTGGCAGGGTAAATCGCAGCAGCCTTGCCAAAGCAATCGTGTAGAATATGAAATATTTAGCTCAACCGTGCCACGTTATGTAACATATGAGCACGCATGTGTAAACATGGCAACGGCACGAGAGAGGTGACCCTGGGTGAGACTGCGTTTCACCCTTGGTGATCATCATAATGTGTTTTATTTTTTAAAAAAATAAAGTTTTTAAAAATCAATAACCCGCAATGGCAACCAACAACAGTTTTTTTTCTCTATCTCTCTTCCTGTTGGTGTTCTGAACCCGGTTACTCTTTCCTTGTATCCCTCCTTTCCTGTTCCCTTTCTCCTTCTCTTACCCTCCTTCCCTTCCTCTCTCCCTCTCTCTTGCTCCCTCCCTCTCTCTCTCCCTCCCTCCCTCCCCCCCCCCCCCCCCCCCCCCCCCCCCCCCCCCCCCCCCCCCCCCCCCCCCCCC
>JAFBMS010000225.1:215168-307668 GCA_019788955.1 Albula glossodonta
TCCTCCCCTCCCTCAGAGGCTCAGAGGAAGTATGAGGACCCGTGTGAGTCCCTTCATGAGGAGTCCATATCAGAGACAGCAGAGAACTCGGCCGAGGAGGCGGGGGAGGGCGCGCTGGACACCGAGGCCGGAGAGATGACCGACGGGGGCGAGGACGACTACGACGAAGAGGGCAGCAACGACCTGGTGCAGAAACGGGAGCGAGGGATGGGGAGTGGGGGTGGGGGAGGGGGGCTCGGTGTGCTTCGCTAAAATAAAAATACAGAATAATTCATGCGCTCACATCAGAGAAAAGGCTGCTACATGGATGAATGGTGAAGGCAGACAGGCTGACGGGCCCCAAACGGCCTCACTGAGGGAGGGGGCTGGCTGGGGGAGGCGGTGGGGGGGTTGGGGAGTGGTGCTGGGGAGAGCTAGCTCTCTCACCTTTGTGTCACACACTGTAATTAAAATGGAGAGTTAAGGGGCCTATCCAAGATGGCCTGGGACCCAGAGTAAAATTACATTCAAACACAAGAGCAGAGAACCAGGAGAGAGAGAGAGAGAGTGAGAAAGAGAGAAAGCATGACAGGCACAGAGAGGCAGAAAGAGACGCATGCAGTAGATAGATTAGTTTAGGACTCAGTTTCCGTCCCGTCAGAACCAAACAGCATCTATAACATAATCAATCAACTGGAGGCTTTCAAAATCCGGCCGAAAATTAATTAAAGAAATATATAAATAATGCTTCCGTAATTAGCGAGTGAGGAGACACAGAGAGGGGGAAAGAGAAGGAGGGAGAGAGAAAGAAATAAACGGGGAGAAGCTGAAACCAAGAGTCTGCACTTTTGACTATATGGTGTTGCTTTACGTGTCTCTGCTACATCGGTGTGCTTTGCTAATAGGAGCGTATGTTTGTCATACTGATATTGTAAAAAGGCGTAAAAACCCGAGAGAGAAAGAGAGAGAGAGAAAGAAAGGGGGGATAGAGATGTCGTACAAGATTGGTGAGGGGAAAAGAACAGAGTAATAGAGTAATACAGGCACAGATAGATGTGTGAAAATGTGGAATGAGAGTAGGGTTGGGGGGGGGGGGGTAGATGGTTGTTGGGTTGCAGGCTGTAAAAGTCACATTCACACCGTGCTCAGTCCCTATCAGAGTGGGGGGGGGGGGTTGAAAGAAAACAGAATAATAACCATGATACTGGAGTTCATCCGCAGTGAGATTCCACCGTTCCTTTCCAATTATGCCGTGTTTATTACCTGATATAAAAGACGGGGGCGTTAATACCTGGAGAAAATCCTGGATCCTGACAGCCTCCTAATGGAGGAGATTGTGCCGATGAGGGAACGTGCCGATGACTCACCTGTTTAGCCCAGTTCAAGGTCGCAGTCAAGGCGCAGGCATGAAAACTCAATCTGTATACTCAGTGCCTAAACTAGTTTGCATGTACGCCCTCACTTAATTACGCATTTTAGCCACCCAAACAAACCCCCCTCCCACCTGCTCCAAAAAATTATCTGGATAACAAGATGTCATGTACTGTATGTAAACTTTGCTAGGAGCAGACATGAGGATCCCAGCTAAAAGAAAACTTTCCCATAACATTAGTTAAAATTTAGGTCGTATTTTCACTGGGTTTTTGCCATATTGTTTGACATTAAGTTGAAATGTTATTAAAATTTGCGGAATGTTTTCTGAAACATTCAGAGAACATTAAACTTACTTTTCCAAACAAGTTCTGTCAAGGTCACAAGAAAATATTCCAGGTGAATAATATTCAAGGCACACAAGGAAAACTGGACACAATTTACATCCTGGAAAGACTGGCCCTGGGAACGTTCTGAGAATGTTCCGGCAACCAAAAAATTGGGTATCTGCTAACAAGGTGAAAATAATTTTTCAAACTAATGGATTGTTTTCTTGTTTTTTTCCACAGATAGAGAACCATGTATCAGACATTGACAACTGAAACTACAAAGGTAATGATTTCCATGTCTTTTTGATGACGCGGTAATAATCCCGCTTATAAGTGCATCGCCATCAACCATGAACGAAACACAAGATTTTCATCCAACTCTTTCAACCTAAATAATAGCGATATATATTGTTTAAAGTTGATTTCCTTTAATACACAAATAATATCCTTTATTTATTTACCCATCCGGCATGACTTTCCAAGCGGTGCAGGATACAAGAGCAGGAGGACAGTGCAAGGACAAAGCAGAAAAAAAAGATAAACTAACTTAACAGATATGCTAAGAAAGGCAGAGGAAATGTAATGTGTGTGGCATTATCGGCGTAAGCAAAGCCTGGAAAATAGCATTATATTTCACAGCAACCAAAACAGAAGCGGTATCATTGCTACATCGTACATATCATATTTATAGCTAATGGGTCTTTCTCGCTCTCTTGCTCTCTCTCTCTCTCTCTGTCTCTCCCTCTCTCTTTCTCTCTCTGGGGGCCTGGCACTGTTTGAATATGGAGCCAGTAGCTCACATTCTAAGTGTTTATCTCTACCTCTCCCTCTCTCTTTTTTGTGACCTAGAGGGGTTGAAAAAAAAACCCATTATGCATTTCTCCTCACTCAAACAAATGGGATGTGTGGAAAACGGCGCTGGCGTGCCAGCTCGGCCATTACAGATAATGCTGAAAGGTGTCTAAATGTCATGGCAAGTAGCACGTCGCCCCAGCCACCCACATCATTAAGTTTATGGCAGTGCCTTCTTCAGGCAAAATGGAGCCCCCCACTGCTTTTCTGCATGTCCTCTTTCATTTTCATTCTGCATGCAGACCCATTTCTTAGAAGAGGGTGGGAGTGAGTGTGTGTGTGTGAGTCAGTGAGTCAGTGTGCGTGTGTGTGAGTGAGTCAGTGTGCGTGTGTGAGTGAGTCAATGTGTGTGCGTGTGTGTGAGAGTATGTGTGTGAATGAGTGAGTGTTTGTGAGTGTGTATGTGTGACTGAGTGAGCGTGTGTGTAAGTGAGTGAGTGTGAATATTCAATCGCTATTCGCTTTACTGACTTATTTATTCTCTCTTTCGTCCAGCCAAACACATAAATTTGTCCTTTTGAAGACTCTTTGAATTTTTGTGAGGTGTTTTGTATATATATAGAGAGGCATTAATCATGCAGGGGAAACAGCATTTTGGTCTGAATACCCACAGATGTGTGTGTGTGTGTGTGTGTGTATGATGAAAGATGAAATCTTACTGACTGACTGAATGCAGAGGCATCTCCTAACAATAACACTGTGGTCACATGGCACCTACTTGTATGAGTGTTAATGTACCTTGCACACATGGCTGCCTGTTTCAAAATGGCTCCATCATTCTTCTTCACTGTCCTTCTCACCTGAAGATCCTTGGCCTTATTTCTCCAGTTCTACCCTCAGAGCAGGTGTGAAAACCTTCAGAAACTATTTTCAAAAATCTTAATCGTTCCATTGTGTTGTGATTTAAAGCTTGGCCTTTGGGTGGTTCATGTAGTGGAGGAATTTATTTGAGGTGCAGCTGTCAGTCCCATGCCCACTGAGCCAGTACCAGCGATAGCCCATGGGCTACATTGCCTAGGTAACCATTGGCACAGCCTCACCAGGGAAACATAGGGGCTCGGGTGGTCAAAGGAATGGCTCTTCTGTGGCCACTCAAGCCCAGCTGGGTACCTGCAACCACCTAAGCCGAGTACATGCTGAATGCTGACTTCATATTCCGCCTCATAGTGTGGAACTGGTTCTGCATCTGCAGTGTGAGAAGAAGAGGGGCAGAGGACAGGGACCCCCGGAGGACATGCATTTGTCTCTCACGGCACCCCCGCCCCCCCGCTCCCCCCACCCGCCTCCATAATGAAGCTCACCGTTTATCTCCGGCCCACTCATCCTTCCAGCTTAATATCACTTATGAATTCTGCTAGGCCGAGCACACATTACCACAGAACCCCCTGTGACTCCACCACCAGCCCTAATTTAGCAAACAGGATAATAAGCCACTTCTGTTTTTTTTTTCTTTTTTTTAAATATAAATTAATAAATAAAAAAGTCAAAGTCAAATTGAAAACCGTGCCATAACTGTTGATCATTTCTGGCTGCCGAGGCGGTGATGGTATCAGTCATAACCTAAGCATGTAAATGTTGTTTATTGATGAAAGGTTAAATCACCTGCTTCTGCTTGTTCTCTGCAGCTCACGTAGTGTTTGCCAATGCATACATCAGTAAAGACATTCACTCATATGCTATGCTAGTTTGCAAATATGTTTTCGGATGTGTTTCATTAACAGGAGAATTTTTAGAAGTCTACAGTTACAGAATTATATATCACTGAAGGATGACTGTAAGATGATGTATTCATCAACACTACCATTATAAATGATGTCCAACTCATCTGATACAATGCAAGAGATACTTAGTATGTTTAGTGGGTGGAGCTGACATGTCCTGCCAGTCAACTGTGTTGGCAATGAGCCAATCAAAAGACCCCACAGTGGAATCGTTTGATTGGTTGCAGTCAGTGCTGTCAGGACACAGTGCCCTGCAGCTGTGCTCTGATTGGTTGCAGTCAGCGCTGTCATGACACAGTGCCCTGCAGCTGTGCTCTGATTGGCTGCAGTCAGTGCTGTCATTACACAGTGCCCTGCAGCTCTGCTCTGATTGGTTGCAGTCAGTGCTGTCAGGACACAGTGCTCTGTGTAGAAGAAGCCCCTTTCTCTTCAGTAGGCCGGCAGTAACCGAGGTTTCAGGCATAGACACTACAAGTGTCTCCAGTAACCCTCGAATGTGTGAACCCCCCTGAAGGTTCGAGGCCTGCCCACCTCATGAGACCCGTCCCACGGATTCCCTCTGTGCTTTAATAATGTCCATCCTTTATTCATGAAGCACTTTTCATATGTGATGTTCAAAGATTGGAAAGTGGTGATAGTACTGGTGCCTCATCTCTATCCTCTAAATGTGTTCTGACAATAGCATGCAGAAGTTTCCTTGACCTCTCTCTGCACTGTTCCTTTGGTTTATTTCTCTCTCGATTTCTCTCTCCCCCTCCCTTGCTCTTTCTCCATTTTGTGTTCTCATTCTTCATATCACTCTTATCGTCTATACAATTTTATCTATCTCATCCCTATCTCATCTTCCCCTTTTCTGCTCTGTTCTTATCTCTCATATTCCACCTATTCTGTTCTTTCTCCCATTCCATCCATCTTTCTATCTCTCTCTCTCTCTTGCTTTCTCTAGATTTAACTCCCTCTCTCTTTATCTCCCTGTCTTACGTTCTCTGGCTGGCTAACCTTCTCCACTCTCACAATCTCTCATCATTTTATCTCTTTTCTCTCTTCTGTCCTTATCAATCTCTCTGTTTATCCCTTACTCATTCCATCTATATTCCATCTATATTGTTCAATCTCCTGTCCCACATTCTCTCTTGCGCTTGCTCTCTGTCTCTCTCTCTCTCTGTCCGCTGTAGGAACTCAGCAGAAACATCAGGGCTTCCAAGCTGTGACTAAAAAGCGCCATATGTCTTGCCCTCTTGCATTATTTTTGCATATGTTTTCGTCTGTAAACCCTGTCGTCTGCAGTTAAAAAAGCAAAAAAAAAAAAAAGGAGAAAATCCTTGAGCTGCAAAATACCGAGGAAAGCGAATTAAAGCGAGAAGAGCTCTGTACAACCCGCCTTTTCGCCTCTACGCCTCCTCGGAGTGTTTACCCGCGAAAACGCAGGCCGCTGTCCCGGCGCCGGGCCCTGAAATCCAAAAATCAGCATTCGACGCCCTTCGTGTTCTGTTTTAGGGGATTAGGCAGCCTGCCCCGGATCTGCCGATGTGCTTACGCCGGCGTGACTGCAGAGGCGGCTGCATACCCAATGAGACATCCCCCCTCTCGGCCCCCCGGAGCCAGCCACTTCACCTCAGCTGCCCTGGAGAGGGGGTTGGGGGATGGGGGGGGGGGGGCTAGAGGTAGATGGGTCTGGGGAGGGAGGCCGGCAAGGACATGCAGATTTGTTGTTAGCCGTCCTGAATTTTGCCGGCTGTTTAGGGTAACATTGGTGTGATGCATGCCTGAATGGATGGATGGATAAATAAATAAATAAAACATGTACAGTATATTAAAAACATTTAATAATCTAGAGCAACTAAATACTTCTTGAAGTGCTATGGGCTAGTGAAGTCTCTGCGACCCCAGATAAGACTATATTCACGTGGTATGAAAACATTCAATACGGCTAAGCTGTGCTGTGTCCTACATCGCAACTTTCACCACACGATGGAACCATTAAAAAAATATATATCTTGTACAAACCATGAACTCAACATCGAACCCCCAAATCCAGGTGAAAATGCCTTTAAAATGAATTGTGTTTAAAAATAACAGGCCCTAGATACCCAGCATGAACAATGCAATGTGCAGAAATATTTCATGGAAAATGGGTTAAAACTGAAAAAGTCAAGCCTTAGATATGGAGGTGAAGAGTGAGAAGGCCTTGAAATAAAAAGATGTTGTTTCTTGTTTTGGTCAGGGATGGATGGCGCGTTACCCACTGGGCTGTTGGAGAAGGAGACCCGTGGCATTCAGGGGGGAAGGGAAGACTGGATCCCAGCGAAGGAGATGAAAAAAATAACACGTTTTGAGGGGTAGAAGAAGAGATATTTTAAAAAATAAAACATGGCTATACCTGTACAGTCCCTCTGCAGGGACGTTTCTTGGTGCCCAACTAGCCCCCGTCACGGCAGTGTAACTGAACTGTGTATGCTCATAAGAAAACATACCATTTATTCACCTTCTCCCCCACTCTCCATGGGTATTAATTTGTACATATAAATTTTAAAAAAAGTGTTCATTTGTTCATATATATACACTTTCAAGACAGGAAAAAAGCTGAAAAAAAAATTCTTAACCTGTCCATTTTGCTCCAAGAATACAGAGCCTGTGAAATCATGGAAAAACTGTCATTATGTACTTTTGTGTTTGTCATACAGCAGTGATATTGGAGTGACGTACCGTGACAAAAAATGTGTGGTGCTACATCTTCCTTTTGGAACCAATAGGAAGGTTTTGCTCTTCACAATAAAACACAGTGATTGGTTCAAATCAGCGAGCTGGTGGTAGCTCCACCCATTCTTTGTGCCACGATACCTTATGATATGTTTATAGTGCAAGCAAACAGTGCATTATGGTGTGCTGTGCTAATGGTTTGCATTACAATGTGTGTTCCATAATGTTTTGTAATGCTATCTCATGCAGGGATCTCTGACACACCTTTTCTGACTCGTCCCCTGTGTTCTGTACCAGCTCTTATTTCATTTTTGGTCTGTTTTCCTCCTCACATGAATTAAATGGTTAAATAAATTGCTTAAGTCTATACATTGTTGTTTGTAAACATAGGCACCTTAAATACTGAGATTTGTTTATAAATAAAAAAGAAATGTGACATTCAAAAAAGGAAATAAAATACGGCTAAGTATGGGTACAGGAAAGGAAAAGAAATAAGTATCGTTGCTCAAGAAGGTTTTTCGTTTTGAATCAGCAATGGCCGTTAGCGTCTCTGTAGCAGGGTTTCTCCACCATTGTCTGCCTTCACCTAGCTATGTGTTTCTTTGTCTCAAAAAAAAACACTTTAAAACACGCCCATCCCTGCCCCACCACGGACGTTTGATGACCTTTGCTTTCTGAGAAACACCACCCCCTGCTTGTCTGGCCATCATTGTGAGCCCTGAATTTATTCTCTCTCTGTCTCACACAGCCATACTGCCTACACCTCAACTGTCATGAATTTACAGGACTTCAAGCTGAGTCCCCATTGTTGTGTGACTTGCCAATAGAAATCACAGCCAGCAGTCCACCCAATGCAGCAGGGCACCCTCCAATGGCCATGTAATCGGCCCAGTATGAATGGGAGGTGGGCAACGCCGTCATATAGCTGGCATTTCAGAGAACAGGAGTTACAAGCCCACTCATGCCAGACTTCTACCCATGAAATGGAGGTAGCAAGTAGTGACATCGAGGTTCAGGAACAGTAAATTAGAGAAGCAAGCCTCCCTTCTTTGTGCGGCGACTTTATGAACCAGATAGTTGCGTCACATGAGTAATATATGCAAGAACGTACCTCACGGCGTGCAGGAAATCGTATTAATAGGAAGTCAGAAAATTGATTTTTATGGCCAAAATTGTCATACTTCCACTGCTATGTCGATTTTCGGACTTGGATCGTTGTGGAACAGCGCTTTTCAGACTACAGGGTGTCACATATCAGCCAAAAAAAGACGTTAGATTGAGTGAAGTGGGCTTTTCAGTCAGTTCAACAAGCATCAATGCATTTCGCACACACCTGGGTGATACATGGCAGCCATTTTGTGTCAGACCTCTCATCACACAGCTCCTGGAGTGACTGGGATGGACACCAATCTCACTGCTTTTAGCACTCCGGGGTAAATTCTCTCTGGCGTGTCTCATGGAAGAGTATCTTGCGGCACAGCTTCAGCAAAGCGGCCAAAAAATAATAATAAAAAAAAAACCTCACACTGAATTATGAGTCTGCTCTCTCGCAGCGACTGGCATTTGTATGCCGGATAGATGAGTCATGGCACCTACATTGACCTCTAATCTAGTTTCCAACTCTGGAAGGAAATGATCATTGAAAACCGTGTGTCCCAAAACACATCATTCCTTTTATTTCTGAACAGAGTCACTGTCATGCTCCTGAATGATAAATAGAATAATGAACAATGACTCTTGCTCTATTTTTGTATGGCGATATCCTATTCCCCTTTAGAGAGAGTGTTCATTGATGTTCACAGTTTTTACTGTCGTTGCTATTGCTAGAATATCCTTCTCCAGTAAACAAGCACATAAATGAAGGAAAATAAAACAATACAGAAATGTCTCAGAAAGGTAGTACACACTGTTCATTATTTATTTATTTTCTTTTGAAATAAATCTGAATTTCTAAAACACTACAGGCTAAAGTACATCTCAAATGACCAAATTTTAAAGTGATCCAGTTTAAATGAGGTCAATTATTGTAGTTTCTGACAAGCCCAAATTAAGAAAATTGAATTTAAAAAAGTTATGTATAAATGTACACTTTTTGTAAAGCTATTTTTATGATGGGCATGTTTACTGTTCAAATGTATTTTTATTTATATTTGATTGTTGCAAATTTGTTGTCTGGCTGTAGGCTCCATCGCATATAAATGAAACAAAATCTGTACTGTACATACAGTATTGTTTATTTCCTCATTCTTATGTCAAACCAATCACATTTTTGTGTGTATTTCTTGGAATAAACTACCCACAAAGCCAACGTAAGAACCACAAGTCGTGATTTGCTTTTTTCTTTGTCTTTCTCTTTTGACTGCAGGTATAGGATATATAAAATGCTAATGGATTCATGATCTAGCATGACCATGGTCCTTTATGGGACGTGGTGTTTGTTGGAGGCAGTGGTGGTCTTTTTTACTTTAACCTTTTCAGTTTAATTAACGATTGTGAGCTCCCAGTCTGATCCCAGCAAACGCAAAGCATTGTTATAACATTGGGAAAAATGATGGCTGCACCAATCTGAGAATGAGATGCAGCGGTATTGCAAAGTCGAGAGCGACCAATCATTAGTCCCAGACTGTCGCAGGATGCAACAGGGAACACCTGTACAGCCCTTTCAGCCGCTCGTCCATGCAGGTAAGCAGTGAAACAGCTGGCGGGTGGCACGCTTGTGAGTTTCGCACCAGCGAGCGGACGTTGCCGTGCTGCAGATTAAATCCATCCGGTCCCGTCCTTGAAAGGAGCATCAAATCCCCGCAAACCCGTCACAAAGAGCGAGCGATACGGCAACAGATGGCAAACCTAATTTGCTCCATTCATCAGCGCCAGACTTTAACGTTCCGAGGTTAACGAGGGCCAGCGGTTCTAGCAGAGGTAATTGCAAAACTGTATCAGTTCTGGCCTTGTGCCATCGATGTACATTGATCTTGCTTGCGGCCATACTTCTATCTAGCTATCTATCTCTTTTGACAGGTGAGGTGGCTCTGAAGAATTTTAATTGCGTAGCGGTGCATTTAACGGGTGCACGGAATGTCTGCTGTCCATTTTCTGGCTTGCAGGACTTTTTAGAATTTCATCAAACAGCAAACCGATCGGGCTGCACACTTCACAGTGATAATGGGTACAGGAAGTCAGTCTCCTCAACTCGACATGCTCAGTCTCTGGTAGGGCATAATGAAATGAATGCATTAATTCATCCTTTCATTCATTGTGTTAGAGTTCTGTAAACTCTCAGAGCTCTGAAGGGGAGGTTGGTTAGCCCACAGCAGTTTGCCTGTGTCTACATTTGGGCCTAATGTAACAATTATTCTTACTCGTTTTCATGGCTGCGTAAGACCATCTAAGGATATGTAATCAAACCTTAATAGCTGGCCACATCCTGGCTTTTGAGAAAGGCAGATTTAAGAAGACAACAATTCCCAAAGGACAGGCAGATAACTTGAGGCTTTAGAAATGAGAGAACGATGCCCTTTTCTCCTGCACTGAGAAGAGCACTTACTAAACTATTGGTGCTTTCAGATTTCTGACGGTGAATTTGGTTCACCCAGAAAATCTTTCCCATGTTTTCATTTAATATATAAAAAACGACTGTGCGTTAACTCAGTCAGTAGTAACTGAATTCTGGCTTAAAAGTAAATAACATCCCCAGAGTCAGGTGGCGTTATGTCACAAAGGAGACAACGACTGATCAAGCTCATTGGTATAGCTCTGCACTCTATCCTCCCTTAGCCAATCAGATCTGTCCTATAATTCCCATTGTCAAATTAGCCAATCAGATCTGCCCTATAATTCCGTAGCCAATTAAGTTTTGTGTTGTAAGAAGATGTTCAAAACAAATGAAAAATCTTTGTCTCAATTATTATTATAACCATTGTTATTATTATTATATAGCAATAGTAATAGTGGTAGTAGTAGTAGTAATAGTAGTAGTATTAGTGTACAAGCAGTGATAGTAACAGGAGTGGTAGAAGTAATAGTAATAATAGAAATAGTATTAGTCATAGTATTATTTTTCTTATGTTTTGCTTTCCCTCCAGTCTGTTTTTCAGGAATACAGTGGAAAATAGACAGTGGGAAATTTTACCTTATGATTTCATGGTTGGTTCCGAGGGGTTCCATTTCATTGTGTTACACTGTGCACTACCATTACTGTGCTTTGTTCCAATGTAAAAGAGCTTGCCTTACAATTGGAGGTTTGCTGAATGTGATTATGCAGATAATGAATTGGTAGATTACGAATCTGACGAAATACTAATCAGGGGATTCAAAACTGGATTATAACCTTCCAACAAAATATAAACAAGGATAATAATGATATCCACTTTCCTTCTGTCCCTAAGTGTTTTGAGCATTTTCCATTATTTATCTTCTGCTCCCAGCACCACATTTATGTACCTTCTTGGCAGTTACCAATTCTCAAAAAATATATATATATTCGAGAGGAAAAATAATAGCAATATCCAATTTCATTTCCAAAAAAAATAAAAATTGTAAGTGGATTTGCCATAATGCAAATGCTCATCCTCTCAGCTCAGTGCACAAATCTTCATTAACATTTATATTATATTAGCTCAGGGGTACGTGGTATGCATATTTTTTTCCCTCAGTTTTGATGTGAAAAATATTTAAATGAACCGGGATGTGCTGCCAATGCTCCTCAGTTGAAAAGCCGAAGAATCAAGTAGGTCATTGTCAAATATTTTTCAGGATTTATAAACATAATTAGACCGCGGGATGCGGCTGCAGGGACATGAAGCGTTCCGGGGACACCGCTTGTGTGGAGAACACGCTGCTGCAGCCACACATCACCTTTATTCCTCAGCTTGTTCGAACTTTATAAAGCATCAGCCGGCTGTTTACAGAGGGCTGAGCTACACTGGAGGCGCGAGGAGAGGCAAGGCTTATTGTTCCTCTTAAACTGGAGCTTGAAAATCTTCAATCCTCTCGACGGCCCATTTTACGATAAACCTTTTCTTCTGAAGTACAGGGGAGCTGTCTTTTTTTTCTTTCCTCCTTCCTGGAAGCTGTGGCTGTCCCACCATGCATTGCACGGTGTCAGAGTTCAGCATGGGGTCACAGAGTGAATCAGAGGTGCTTGAGTTTATCTTCCCCATAATCCCGAGGGTTAAAAACAGGCAGGACAGCAGACTTTACACACAGAAGTGTCGAACAATCAACAGAGGTTTTTAAGGGGAAATATTTAAACAAGGATGTGGGCACTGAAATTGATACATTTTAAGATTAGTTATGGCTGAGGCGTTGCCCGAAGCAACAGACTCACAGTGTTGTGATCTGCTTAAACTGTAGCTGCGCAGCAGAATACTTTGCAGTAAGTCGCGCCGACACAGTGCATTTGCGCAGGAGCAGAGAAGGATTATAATGATTTAGGGAGCCCCAGGCTTGATGGGGGTCCCAAAACTTGGGGACAGGGGCCCCCTAATGTTATTCAGTGTCAGCAATAGACCAGGTGGGGGTCAGGTGTCTGGACTCCTGGCAGTGCCACTGGATTAGCATAGCAGAAATGTACATATTAGCTAATTACTGTTGTTAATTTATCGCTTATTGTTTTCTGTGTTTCTGTCATACTGTGGTCTGTAATGTCAGAATTTTGTCCCTGAGGTTTGGAATGAAACTGAACCAAACTTGTGCTATCAAGGCCTTTTCCACAGAAACCAGCTGTTGGCAGATCGACAAAGTCACTAGCTGATATCATAAGCTAATTTGCATAATCATGACATCATTGGAGCCCCTCCCTCTCTCGTCTTGCTCTCATTGGAGGAGAGAAGGAGGGGCTGTGCTTGTGTGCTGCTCAGTGTTACCTGGCAAGCGGCTCAAATTTGGGTTGGTCTTCACCAATCTCAACTTTAACATTTTCTGCAATGGTCTGCAAAAGGGGGTTGATTTGTCGCTTGCTGCTGTTTAGAAGTAAAGTCATAGAGTGTCTGGAAATTCACCTCTTGGCAACTCTGACAACTGCCTTATTTCCAGAAGGGTAATTCATTACTTGTAAAAGTGTTGCATAGGGAGAAAGAGGACCACAGGCAGATGGGTACCCCTCTGGCTCAACAGTGCCCCTGGTGGCCAGGTGGTGAACTATATATTGAAAAAGTATTATTGGTTCGTCTGCACACATTTCACAGAATACTTGTGATATTGGGTACATTTCTCAGCTGGCAGAAGGTGAGGCAGTGACTTGATGAAGCCTAACTGTTAAAATTGGACAGCCCAAATTGGGGAGAAAATGTACATTGACATCTATTGCTTACAAACAAAAAATACACACATGCAAAAAAAAGGATCTTGGAGATAGGCTGGCTGAGAAAGGACAGTGATGCATGTTCAATTATTTCAGCTGCTTAGGGAAAAATCACTGTGGCCTTCTGGGGAAACACTATCCATTGCATGAAATAAAACACATCGCAAAAGTAAATGGGCAATATCTGCTTTGAGCTGCCCGAGCACCTGATCGGTCTGTCACATTCAGGGTCTGGCATACCACCATTGATGAATGATCTCTCCATCCCATCCCCTGGGTATTTTATTCTATTTTGGGTTATTACCGGTTACTTTCAGCGATTGCAGTCACGTCCTTTAAAGCGCATATCGCCCCTATCTCCCCCGATGGCCGTTTTAATGGAGGTGACGTGCATTTTTTCGATGTCTGGAAAACACGTTGCGAAAGTCATCAAGATTACAGACTTAGATCCGTCCGCGGGGAGGTTCGGTAGAGGGAAAAACGTGTCACTCTAATCTGTGACAGGCGGGTGGGTGGGGAGGTGGGGAAACGTGAACGGACTCCAGAATTCGGGTCAGCTTTAAGTCACCGCGGTAAAGCCCAGCAGCATAATCCTTTCATTCTTCCTGGGGCAGACTCCGACTGCCTTGACTGACAGGGGCATTTCAGAGATGGCTTCACTGGACAGCGTGTCACCGTGTGTCACATACCAAGTGCTTTTTTCCCCACTCAGAAGTGTCGCAGGATCAGGGAGGGGCAGTGGGACACTGGCGATCTTACCAGCGAACAGAACAAGGCACAAAAAAGAGATTTACAGGCTTTTATTGTATGTAATACTGGAGTAAATGATAATAATACAATTTTGTCCTGCAAGTTTCTTGCGTGCATTGATGCTCGAAGTGCTTTACAATATGGCAGTAAATAACGGAATGAGGCAGTGTAAAAAGAACAATTAACTTTACATTTTAGTAAAACAAAACCTTTTTAAGATGATGTAAAAACCAAGGCTAAAATGATTTTAAAAATAATAATAATAATAATGCAGTATAAAAATGTGGAAATAGACTAAATAAGCATCAAAACTGCCGGGGTTGCTGTTGTCCCAGTGTCTCATCGCTCACCAGCGACCCCTGCTGGTCGGGCATGTCGCCACAATCCGCCTGAGCAAAGCTACTCTTGAAGTGTCTTCCTTTGACTCACATCTGCGCAAGATAAACTTGTACGCAGCAAAACGTACAGTTTTAATTTAACAGACACAGTGTACATATGAGAACGACTGAACTGATATGTGCTCAGAGTTAAATGAACACTGGTCATTTTGCTGTGTGGATTGACGTTTTATCGCACTTCCAGCCGCTCAATTTCGGATACAGATTCTGGAAAATCGCCTGCAATCTGATTGGTCCCCTCATATTTCTGAGAGCCGATTCGGTTGGCTGGGGTGGTTATTGTTAAACACCCTCGCCCCTCCACCTGGCATATAATTGAATATATCCACAGAAACATCATTATTGTACTCTATATCTACAGCAAAGATTTCAGGTTTGCCTTCTTGCCAAGTGCTCTGCTGCTGAACTCTCTTAAATCCACAAATAATTTAGTTTCAGTGACCAGGTGTCCATGCATTCACCAATTAGAACCCTATTGATTTCACCTATCAGACGATAATGTAACCCATTTAAAATGTGAACTCTCTCTAAAGGGACTCGTTTTCCATTACCACATTACAAGGAAGCAGAGCATTAGTTTGTCTGACTGATGGCTGGTCCCAGGAAGTGAATACATTAGATTACTCTTCATGCCACGCACAGTCATTTCGCACATAATGTGGCATTGAAAGGACAAATCATCTCTCCACAGACTGTAAAAATGTCTAATTAAGAACAATTACATTTTTTTTTCTCACAATTCAGGGTTGCAATTATGGCTGGAAACAAAAGGCAGCATACACAAGAGGGTCCACAGGACTGAGTCTGCACATCGCTGGGTGAAGGTCCTCTGCATCATTAATGGCTCCTGTCTCATTTTGTAAACCCAGTCTTCTGCAGCGTTTCAGACACAACCGTAGTTAGAGAGTCTGCGTCTTAGCCGAACCGAGGCTCTCGGGTAAAATAATAAGGAGCATAAATTGTCGCAGAGAGAAGGGGCACATGGAAAAAAAAAAAGAAAGAAATGAATGATAATGATAGGAAAATTAAGTTATCTGCCCTTTTTAAGGAATTCAATTTTTAAAAAAAGCCCTCTGGGTTTTGTGAGAATGATTGGATCCCTTGTCTCTGATTGGCCGGGTCTCAGCTGGAATCAGCATGCATCCGGGGGACTTAGTAAAAGTGTTTCCCACAGGTGACACAAAACAGTGTCTGTCCCCCATCGGGCTGTCTGCAGATCCATGTCTCAGCAGGCTCTTTTCAGAGCTCTTTCAGGAACGACTCTCTGAATTCAGTAGAGAGAGTGATGGGGGGGTGGGGGTTGGGGGGGGGGTATCGTAATTATGTATGGTCCAAAAAAAGTTCACTCAGTCACTGTTCCCATGGCTGTGACGCCCTGAGGAAATTTCTGTGTCCGTTGTGTCGTGGGCAGGTTAGATTCCAGTTCTCCTTCATTAACGCAGGTGATTCATCCGCCATTAGCCTCTCAGGCGAACAGTTTGAACAGTGATCGGCAGGGGCTCCGCACTGTTTCAGCGCAACGAGTGCAAGGCTGTGAGTCACGACTATGGGGGTGGGGGTTCGGGCAGGAGCCCACTAAACAATGGGATTCTGGGATTTTTGTGTTCTAAGGTTGGGGGGTGGGGGATGGCACGTTCCCTTTAAGTGTGACCCCATGGTAGAATTCTCCTCTCGTAAAACTTTGCTTGTTTAATGTGAATCTAAAGGACGAGCACAAGGACAGTCATTTTTGCTAACTAAAAATAGCTGTTCAGTACTTTCAGTTGAATGCGAGTCTCTCTCTTTATGTGCTGGTTTAATTTATTATACAACTCCAACATGTACTCATTATACAGGAAAAATATGGCCACTGTGGGGTGCAGAGCGAGAAGAACATTATAGCAGATTTATACTGGCTCTGCTAAGAAAGAGAGAAGAGTGATTAGGTAGTTTCAACCCCAGACACTCAAACTTTGATAGAGCTTTGCTAACTTTTCTGGCCTAGGATTCCTGCATTCTGATTGGTGCCAGCAGATTCTGACCTGGGATTCCTGCACTCTGATTGGTGCCAGCAGATTCTGGCCTGGGATTCCTGCACTCTGATTGGTGCCAGCAGATTCTGGCCTTGGATTCCTGCACCCTGATTGGTGCCAGCAGATTCTGGCCTGGGATTCCTGCACTCTGATTGGTGCCAGCAAATTTGCGAGGATGGATTTTGATGGTTGTGGTGTTTTACTTTTCGCACACCACCTCCTGGGACTTAGGATCCATCAGGTATCGTACCTGGATGCTGTTTTATTAGTAAATCTCATCTCTGAGAAACTAATCAGGCTCAAAGGATTTACAGGAAAGCTGGAGAGCAGAAAATGTTTAGTGGACGTGAACCCTGGTTCACAAGTAAAAAAAGCACCACCTCCCCCCAAATGACATATTCATGAAACATATGAGAAACCTGTTTTAAGTGACCTGTAGACCAGTCATGTCAACAATTACCAGGTTTCATGTATGTTGACCCCATCACAGACTAGCAATGCTAACAAGGGAATGACTGTATATGTAGACTCAGCTAGCACTATGCTAATTAATGCCTTCTGTCTAAATGACTTGGGAGTTTGTTTGCAAGATGCATGATATATGACATGAACAAGTGAACTGAGTGCACTGTCCCTTTAATGGTTTACAAAACAATAAAAATGACAAATTTATACTGGGGTGTCTGACCCCAGGTAGCCTCCTCCCACATACAATCCCAAATTAATAGACATGATTTACAGAGAAGGGCCACACAATTAATTACATATTAATCATAACTGCAATTATGGCTTATGCAATTAACTAATCATGAGAGGCTGAGATTGTTATTTCATTACGGTGAATGGGCTCTACTTGGCAAAGCTTGGGCATCATACACAGCATAGCTGATTGGCTAAAGTTTGTAGATAAATCATTCAGCTTTGCCGTTCTGACAAACGAATGCATGAAGGAGCTCAGTCAATCTCCACACACTCTGGCTCTGATTCAGAGGTGTTTAAAAAAAAAATCAATGAAACAATTTGAGAATAATCATCAGTTTTACTTGCTTTTTATTGACTCAAATGCCACAAAGTACTTACTGAGCCCTCTTGATTCCTGTTTCATTTGCACAATACAGTGATTAATAATCATTAGCATTTAAGTCACAACCATGCAGGCCGACTTCAACAGTGGAAAACATACCTCAATCACTACACAGGACCTAAAACAAATGACACAACCAAACCCAAATCATAGCACACAGTCCACAAACAGAGTAGTACTCACATTGAAGGAGAGAAGGAACAGAAATGAGTCCAACTGAAATCAATATTTTGCAAGCAGTGAGAAATTAGATCTGTCCCTGGGAGATGAAATAAATGAGTAATCATGAATAATTTCTCTATGAAGAAGGAAATGGTGAATGAATGAATGAATGAATGAATGAATGAATGAATGAATGAATGAATGAATGAATGAATGAATACTACTACTACTCATAACCACTGGAATGAACACAGTTCATTCCTGTGTGAAATAAACACAGGAAAGTGGAGATCTTTGCTGAAGGACATTCCCGTTCAGACAGGTAGGTGGGAACGGGCTATTCAGACCTTCAAGGCCGCGCACATTACTTGCTAAAGCAGCATTAAAGTGGCCGAAGCTCTTCACCTGTGGAATCTCGAGTTTCAACTCCCAAGCGAGTCCACTGCAGCCGTGAGCAAATCTTTGTTGCCCAGCTCTCTGTTCAGACTGATTAAATTAGTTTTGAATTGATTTATTTACATGAGCAGCGTTTCATTGGAGCTGAACACTGAGAAAATGCAGCGGTTTTTTCATTTCAGCAGAAGTGTCTCTTGGCTTGGTGTTGAATGGCCTGGTTTTGTCCTTGCTTGGATTGCACTGCACAACTATTTTTGACACACACTGTGATTTTGCTGAAGTGAATGAAAGACGACAATGACAGCAACAAAAAAATCAACCTGTATACTTTTTTGAGGCGTCTGCAATGCAGCAAATACTGGCTATACCAGAAGGCAGCGCAGAGTTATAGCATAATAACATCAGAGAAGTAAAAATATTTATTAAATAAATAAATACTTGAAAGTAAATTTCATGTGCGGTCTTGTATGAAACCACAGCTGTAGAGTGCAGGCATGAGATATTGCAGCTGGGTGGATGTATTAGCAGCGCTGTATCATGGATTACCAGATCACAGGTGCGCAGTGCACAGAAACTGCGCTAGCATGAATTTAGGGCTGGCAGACACAAATTCATGAAAGCTCAAAGAGTGACTTTTTAGCATAATAAACATAAAATCACAAAGGCTGCATCTGCTTACATGCAATACATTTCTTCACAGTGAGGGTCTGAGACGACTACTCATCGATCGCAGTATGGGGGGGCGAAGTGTCTTTGGTAGAGAAAATAAAACGGGATGGGGGGGTGGTGATGATAGCTATTTAGGGGAGATTGGTGATGTGAACTACTGCAACAAACATAGACCCCCAAAACATGTATTCTTTTTTATGGGGGGGGGGGGTCCCCTCATTTCTAACCCTGAATAAGGCCACACTCCAAGTCATCTTAGTGAGTTAAAGGAGCAGAGAGAAAGATTTGCCTTGATCCAGTCGGGACCCAAAGGACAAAATTACTTATTGATTTTCGACACCCTGTCTCCAGGAGGAGAGGGAGGGGTTGCGTGTCAGCGGTCCCCAGCATATCTGGGGGCCGTGAGATTGATTCCAGCGGACTTTTGTTGCGGCGGCCCGTCGGTGCGAGAGAAGCGACGGGAGACGGGCTCTCAGAGGTCGAATCACCCCGTCCCGGTCGATAACCCCCCTAATCAGCTACCGGGATTTCTCGCAGAGGTAGTTTTACACGCTTCAGTGACGTTTGGACTCCGTGGGGTTTTAAGATGTGAATCTATGATTCTGTTTTTAATTTCACTTTCATTTATTTATAAATCTTCTTATTCGCTTGGGCTTCTCACACTTGCAAGGTCGCGATTCTCTTGCTGAAATTGTGGATTCGGGCAGAGTCAAAATATAAAATAGGTTAGTTATTTTCTCTGTCTTTTTTTTTTCCAGAAATCGATGCTGGTGGGTTGAAAAACATATTGGGTGAAGACAAGGACTGTATGGAACAACACAATGAGCTCTGGATAGGGTGCCAGGTCACTCTGATGAAAATATCCCCAATTCCCCATCAAACCTGACCCCAAACTACCCCAGTGTTCCAGACAGGCAAATGCAATTTTCCCATTGGCTGAATATTGCTGCAACTGTTCCAGACACAGTAACGGTTAGCAGCTAACAGTAGCCAGTCGGCTTTTGGCTATAACTTTCCACGAAGTTAGTCCACAAGCTAACATCAAAAAAAAGGAAAAAAAGAGAGATAGTCAACTGAACAAACTGCCTTTGCAAAGTGACCTCGACTATGGCAAAGATTGTATGTGCATGTCACTCTGCATCAAGGAGATATACAGAACCTTAATAATGAGGAAGAGGACTTGCGGCCTGTATGTAAGACTTTAGTCCTTTACCTAGAGTCCAGAGATGATCCAGCTCTGTGTCATAGCTTTTGTAGAGGAGAGGAGGCAATGACTAGGACTGCATGTGGCAAGAATGCTGTTTTCTCTTATTTAATACATGACAGTATGAACCAGTAAAATGCCTCCATGATAACTTCCTCCCTTTCTCTGTTTCAGTCATGTGAGGCCCTGCTTCACAGTTTAATTTGAATACAGAGCAGGCGGAGTGATGTGCGTGACTGGGCATGGTGGAATTTATTGCTCTTATTTGGCAGTTGCATAATGCAAATCCACGCTTCATAAATTTGGCAATATCATTACTGTTATTCCCTCTCAGAATATTGAAAACCAAAGTATGTTTGTGTCATGTGCTGGTGTTGCATTTTACAGTGTGTCTGTGTATAAGCGAGTGTGTACAGGCCAACAAGTTCACAGCCAACCACTGCATTTTGAGCATAGTTGCGCTGCAATATTTCCCTTTGAATCAGAATTAAAATGGACACATTACAAGAAAAACGTCTCGTCTGTTGAATGTGGGAAAACAAGATTAAAAATCACAGTTTATAAAACTGTTTGTAAAATGCTTACAAAACTCACCCTAACTTACACAGGAAAAGTGACATGACTTTATTTTAAATGTGGGCAGAGAAAAATGACCCTGCTGCAATTGAACAACAGACTGTGTCACAAATCCTGTCCCACAATCTTTATCTCCTTAAATACTTCCCATAGCACTAGTATACATGTACAGCTAAGTGCATCACTGAAAGGGTGCTGTGGACACACCTGTAGCTACGTAGACTTATAAAGCTCACAGTTTGTGTCACATATTTATGCAAACAGTGGGAATCACCGCAAACAATTTCCAGTGAAATTCAACAATAACATGCCTTAACGCTGAATATAGATTTAATATTTGTCAGGCTATGATATATATCGACAAAACAGCAAACGTCCGTCAGCGATGGTCAGTATTTGTTAAGAACATCAAAAACATATCAGGATATCAATGGATATTGACTGTTTCATGTCAGTGGGTCAGATTTATGTCAGAGATAATGTATTCCCTATTGAAGTGGAGGTGTGACTGATGACATCAGCTGCAGTGGCTGATGTCATTGCTGTGACATCAGTTGCGTAATTGCTTATTTTTGTTATATTATGCTGTAGCAGTGTTGACTGCTGGTACAAGCTCAGGTATTCCCAGTTGCAGGAAGTGATATTTTTTTAATAGCATCTCAGTGTAAACCTCAGTGTAATGAATTCATCACTGCTAGTTTAACTGGAGATGTTTGTTTCTTTCAACAGGGTCTGCATGACTCTGAAGCGTTAGACATCTCCACTGCACCTGCAGGGGCTTTTTACCGTGTTTTGAAAACAAGTCGCGATGGAAGCGTAGCCTTAGTGGAAGTGTTAATTCAGAGCTCAGTTGCATTAGCATCGCTACATTTGAAAAGAGCACTACTCTGAAGTCTGCCACCCTGTTTTTTGATGATTAAAAAAAAAATAAACAATGTTTATTTGCTTGTCTTGTCAACCTCTGTACAAATCAGTGCATGCCGTTTAGTTCCTGTATTGTCAAATTACCTCTCATAATTTCGAGCTGCAGCACTGTGTGTTAGTTAAGGGCTGGAGTCAGTTTAGGAGAATGTCTGTAAAGGTTATTATTATTTATTTTATTTATTTTTTTTGCAGGGACTGGAATGAAATCAGAACACGGCTGTCAAGAGGCTGCGTTGCGCGGCAGCTTCTCAAAGTCGTTTTCGTTTAAAGTTCTCTCTGAGCTGTCACGTCGACCCAATCTAAAGCCGCTGGTGTTCAAAATCCCACTATCAAGCCACAATGTAAGAGCATGTAGGCTTCAAATCTCTTATGAAAGAGATAGAGCGAGAGAGAGAGAGAGAGAGAGAGGAGGACAGATGGAGACAGAGAGAGAGAGAAGACAGAGAATGTTTTTGTTGCATTAATTATTTTACGCTTTTCAATGCTGTTAAATAATGTTTTGTTTATGTGTTACTTTGGCAACACTGCCAATAAAAGATGCTGACTCTAAACTGAGAGAGAGAGAGATAGAGAGAGAGGAGGGGTGGGGGAGAGATGGGAAGAGGAAAGAGAATATAGCCTTCTGTCTCGCTTTGCTTTCCTCCTGGAAGGCATAATGACCCCATTCCCAACTGCAGAAAAGGAGCAGCTCAGACGTGGAGATGTGGGGAAACAAAAGCTATTGTTTTTAGAATGAGCCAGAGGAAGAGACTGTCCATCAGCTTTACAGACAGAGAGAGAGAAAAGGAGTGAGAGAGACAGCCACAGAGGAGAGAGAGAGAGAGAGAGAGAGAGAGAGAAAGAAAGAGACATTCTGCCGATTCGCGGCCGCCTGATTGTAAAAGCGGTGTTCATTGTCTCCAACTGTCATTTTTTTTTCCCACTTTCTATAAAATAGGAAGAAGCGAGCAGTCCGGAGAGACTGCTTCTTTGAGTGAAGCTATTTTCTCAGCCCTTATTGTTGCCAGTATTTCAGTTTATGAATTTAAATTAAGATCTGGGGGGGGGGGCCACAAGTGGCTCACACAGTTAAAGCACAGATGCAGAAAGCAGGCGCAAGCCCTGGGACTGAGCTCAAGACCCAGATGGTCCATTACTGGCTGTGGTCAGAGGTCTGCAATGGTGGGGCGACAATGGGTCTGGCATGGCCTTGCCAATGAATGACAGCGAATGAGCTGGTTGTGCTCATTAGTTTCAGCACTCTCTAGTGGTCAGCTGGACACCTGTACATGCAAGAGTGTATGCTGACTCTGTCATCATATTTCTTCTTGTTTTTTTTTTTCTCTGTATTACATCCACTCCATATGTCTGAGCCTTCTTTTATGTAGGTACGTATTTTATTCTTCTCTGCATTTTACTATTCATTGTGTTTGTCCATTGATGTTGTAAATTAGGCCTTGGGTGCTTTACAAGGCACTTATAAATAAAATGTTTTATAATTATTATTATTATTATTGGATTTAAAAAAACACACACACATACACAAATACACAAGGCCTACAACCACTAATCAAATCAAACTCAGACATTTTTACATCTCTCTTACACAACCTCCCCAACTCCCACTGATAAGGAAGGCGATCTCTTATCTAATCTTTTCAATTGAGTGGCCTGATTTTCCATTCAGAAGACAAGCGTGATTCCGTGTGTTGGATAACATCTTTACAAAAATAAGCACGCCTGGAAAAGGACGGAAATACATGGCGTAGCACCGATGTTAGCTATCGCCTCGAGGACACGACTCCCGGCTGCATGTACTCTTACGTACTGTTACAGTACATCATACAGGCATTACAGGACTAAAATACAATTACGTCTGGATCGCAGGCTTTCCCGTTGGGTCACACGAGGGGCTAATCATAGCCTAACGGTCAGTTATTCACCCATCCATCCTAACTCATCCTACTCATTGCAGAATTTGGAACTTCCCCTGCGCTTAATTTCATCCGGTCTTTGCCACGAGCAGCTGCAGGCGAGTCCCAGCAGTGCAGTGGAGTAAGTGAACGTGCCCGAATTGAAGGTCATACCACTGTGGTTTTCGGATAATGATGTATTTTTTTAATTAAAGGGTACAGTGCGGTTAATTTTCCCCATCACGTTTTGAAGGACAACGGTGCTGTCCTGTCTGTAGTTAGCAGTTTAGGGAGGGAAGCGTACCGGCATCAAACTCAGGGACGTGCTTCGTGTTTTTAATGAGCTAGATTAATCAGTGGCTTGTCAGTAATTATAAATGTCAGAGTTCATCTCTGTTTGGCTGTATGTTTAATTTCCAAACGACAGGAGTGATTTCTTACTGTAGCATTTGCATAATTCTTTTTTTTTTTTTTCCACAGGACTGGGAAAAAAAAACTGCAAGGTCTTTTGAAGTCCACGTAAGACCACGATGCCCAGTCATTGCTTTGAGAAAGTAAAAAAGTGTTATACTTTTAGGGCATTTGTAAAGATGTACAGCTTTTGTCAAGATGAGGCCTTGAGTTTCCGTTAGTACTGAACTGGCAGAAATGAGGACGGTCTGGATTCGCTGGTGACACTCCGTTTGAACCACACAGCCGCTCAAAAGCAATGTATGCAGCAGAGACGAGGCCAAAGAGAGAACGTTAAAAGAAGGGTACGTTAGCTGTTGTGTCAGGTGGCAAGCCTAACAGACACTCTTGGCTGTATTTCAAAGCTACAAAATAAAGGCGTGAAGGCCAAAAAAAAGAGCGTTTAACATAGAATAATTTCACATACGCCTAAGTAGACTGTGGTTGTTGCTGCCTGAAACCAATTCATTACGAAGGGCTATACAATGAATGCTACCATGAAAAAGGTGTCACACAGTTATGGTTTTTAAATAAAAGATGCGTTGATAATTAAATGTTATCTGGCTGTTTTTCATATTGCACCCCAAGCTTGGACTGTCCAATCAGAGCCCTGTGTGTCAGACTATGTGTGTAGGTGGAGAGCATAAGTGTGTGGCTATAACCAACGATAACATCTCCATTAGTTGAGATGAAGCCAAGCAAGACCAGAGCCTTATCAAAGTCTATTGATCATCACTGTGAGCCAACTGAAATCTAAAATGGGTGTGAAACTGTGGTTTTAGTCCTGGAGAGATGGTTTTCATGCCAGTTCTTTTTTGTTTTTTTGCTGTATTTATTCAATTCTGTGCAAAATTTCTGTAATTTAGAGACTTTAGAGGTGACATATCCGGGGTCTAAATGTGAGTCTAACTGACACGAAACCACAAACAAGCAGTATTTACACACCTGCCCTGCAGGACTGCAGCTGTTCACCCTGGATCCAAACTGACTGAGACCATCATTCCAGGTTATGGCAAGCCAAGCACACTCTTCCCAGAATGCATTGCTGTTGTGTATGCCGATGTGCTGCGGAGTTCCAGAGGTCATTTAAAATCCATTTAAGTTATGTGGGGGAAAACTCTCACCCTGAAGTCTCCAGAAAGTCATACGGAGAGAGGGCAATTATGACACACTCTGTGATGCGTCATTAAGACTTTGCAGTCTAAATAATGAAAATAATTTAGACTGCAAAGAAGCGTCTTTCATTTATTTGTGTTGTCTTCGTCAGAACGCTTCTGCATTTTTGTCTTCCCTACCTCATCAGATCGAGCAGTGTTAGTGGGAAGGTTAGGAAGCTAAGAAGCTGGCTGCGTAGCTCATTCATTATTCAAACCTGAGCCGACACTAGAATTCAAATTTTATGGTTCTGACATTTTTTAACATTTCATTTTGTGGTTCTAACTGACATTTTCGTCAAAAATGATAATCCTTATTCTTACAGAGCTTATTTAGGTATACAAAAGTTTCAGGATTTTAAATGATTTACATATTTGAAATACTGTGTGTTTGCAAAGAGATTTAACTACTTCCAAAGTACTACTTCACCAAACCTACCAACTCAACATTATGGGAATGTGACAGTTTTAAGCAATAAAAATGATTCCCAGAACTCTTAAATATTATCCATAAGGTGTCACTGAAAAGTAATGAAAAACAGAGGTCTGATTTGATGGAGAAGCTTGATTAAGGATTGATCCGAACATGTGAACTGCTCTGTATAGGAGCTCTCAGTCCACCGGTCCACTCTACCCTACTTCGCTGTTTGTATCGATTGTTTTTTTTTTTTGTTTTGTTTAGTTTGTTTTTCCTCCCTGCTCTCTCTCGCGTTAGCTCCAGAAGCACATTGCCAGGAGTGGGTCAATAACGGCACCTCTGTTGTTCTGTGTGAGTTTTCACCTCTGTGAGGTCCAGCGGCGGGTCGGTCAGTGTGAGGGTAAAAAGAGTAATGGGACATGCTGACTGCCCCAGGAGGTGCTTCACATAAACCAGGACGCAGGTCCAGGGTACAGTGACCTGAGCATGGAACGACCTTAAAGTACTGAACATGGAGTTATCTATGTGTACAGTCACCTCGGTACGTAATGACCGAAAGACACTGAGCACAAGGTTACCTGCGTGTACCGTTACCTGAGCACAGAATGATGAATGTATACTGAGCATAGAGTTACGTAAGTGTAGTTACCTGAACACAGACTTACCTAAGTGTTCAGTTACCTGGGCACGGGATGACCTAACAATACTGAGCATGGGGTTACTTCAGGGTTCTATTACCTGAACACAGAGCTACATAAAGGGTACATGTACCTGAACACAGAGCTACGTAAGGGTGCAGTTACCTGAACACAGAGCTATCTAAAGGGTACAGACACCTGAACACAGAGCTACATAAGGGTGCAGTTACCCGAACACAGAGCTATCTAACGGGTACAGATATCTGAGGAAATGACCTAAATGCCTAGTTGACTGAACACAGAGATGCGAAAGTGAAGGGATCTGAACTCAGAGTTACTGATAGCATGGTCACCTGAGCACAGAGTAACCTTAGTGTAGACTTACCTGAGCTCAGCCACCCTTTACGACGCCTAGAGGTTCCAGCATCGGGCGTGTCTACCTGCGGGTCTGTCATTATGATAACATTCAGAAAGCATTCATGACACGTCTGCAGCCCTCTGTGAGCGTTCAGGTGTGAAAGCTTCTCTCTTTGATTTATTCAGCGGAGTCATGTGATTATTCACTTATTTATTTGAATCATGTGCCGGCCCTGATCCGTTTGCTTCCTCGCGCAATGTGAAGTGGGACGGCGGGTCTTTCCAGGACTGTGTCGACACTGCCGATAGTGCTACATACACACTGTCACCGTGTGGTTTTTCTTCTGTTCTGAAGAGGGGTCAAGTATAAGAACTGCACTCCGAAGCTGGACTCCGATTGGCTAACGTGCGATATCATTCTCAGACCTGACAGCGGTGTGCGTCTGAGAGGATCACAGGCCAGAAGCTCAACTGTGCCTTAATGCAGTCTCAAGAGTCCAGCACTCACTGTCAGACTGGAGAACAGGCTCAGCGAGGAGGTACTTCAGAGATAAACACACTCCACTCTGAACGGGGCCACACACAGTTTCCGAAGTTTGCCTGTCAAACTGGCAGCTGGCCAAAGTAGCCAGCCTTCAGCTCACAAACACACAAAATTACCTCTAAAAGGTTCTAGATAGGTAAAAAAAAAAAAAAAATGTCAGAATTGGAGGAACACTGCAAGAAAGAGTCTGGTGAGTTGCAATGTTTCAATTAGCTATTGATCGCTGAGTTGTTTCAACCAATCAGAAGATTGTTCTTCACAACAAAACAGTGATTGCTTCAAGTTACTGGAGGCATTTGGCAGTTCCATGCATCATCCCCATTCTGACATGGGCGAAAAACGCACCTCTTCACACTCCCTCCGGATAAGACTGTCTGCTAAATGACATTTTTTTAAATTCAAATTTACTGCGACACCTTGTCTGTGAATTGTAATCACTGTATTTTCCAAAAAAGTTATCCTATTTACAATATACAGCACTGTATATTCACAGTTCTTCTAAGGCAAATAGAGAGGGTAACTAGAGAAGCGCTTGCATAAGTTGGAGCTTTGATTTGCAATGAATAGCACATTTTGAATGCGTTAGCACAAACTGTCAAGATGACAGAGAGGGGTAGTTTAGCTGGAGCGCAGTAGTCCCTGTGTCACTCGTTAGTGTTCTGGCGCCTGGCACTGCAAATTCCCGGAGTTCAGGTGTAGCAAACAGGAAACCTGTTGTTAAGACGTGGGACAAATTGCCCGCCCCCGGTTTTTTTCGCGGAGGGGGACTCCTTTCTGTCAAACATCGAGAAGTGCGAGCGATGCTCACCTCTATCCACGGTGCCCGGTCGAGCGGAAAACCCCGCGGAGCCGTGAGGGGTGAATGCGGCTCCGCTTCTCATTAGCATTCTGTGCGGAGCGTCGCCTCCTTTTCCGACGCTTGTGCTGAACTGTCAGATCTTGGGCACATGCGCCCAGGGCTGCGCCGACCTGACACCTCACCATTCGACATGCAGGCGCCGAACGCAGCTACAGTATGGATGGATTGCCGCCGGCTTAATGTTATCACTTTGAAGCAACGTGTCCACTTAAAAGAACCTTGTATAACTGAAGCAAGCGCCGGCTACAGTGTCCCCTGTTGCCTGCCGGCGCGCTGTTTCCAGCAGAATACTGACATTAGGCCTATTGGTATTCAGTCGATTCCGGTTACGCTGCCAGTAGGGGGGTAGCAAAAAGTAAAAGGGAGTAGAAACCATAAAATGTGGTTTCAGTGCCTCGAGAATGTAGGGGGTTCGCTTTATGCCAAGTTGATTACTTTTTTTCTGGATATGGCATGTGTCTTTATTTTATTTTATTTTTTCTAGTTTCACAGTTGGGTTCTAAGAGTCTCCCATTAAAGAATGGTAAGTTGTTGCTAGGATACTGCCCTCACCTAGTCATTACATGTAAACAGGCAATGTCGAACTGTTCTGGATTTATAACCAGGTGCATTAGAATGCATGCTCGAAAATATATCAATCCACAGTAACATACTGACTGATAGATACACAGAGTAATGGATAGGTACTGGAAGCCAGACAAACAGATCAATCGATATAGATTTAAAAATAGATACACAGACAAAAAAACAGTCGCTATAGGGGACAAAATGACAATAGCACTCAGGGTAACAGATAACACAACTTTATGGATGCAAAACCAATAACAAAAACAGATATTAGATGCATGACCAAGAACAAAAGACCATTTGCCTTTCTGTCAAACTGCAGATCAACTACCAAGATGTCCAGTGCAACAGCCATTTTTTCAGCTGTGAAGAGCATCACCTTAAAATGCATTGTACAGTCAGTCATTCACATCACATTGGATCCCAAACATCCTTCGGCATACATACATGCAATCTGACACACAGAATAACATCCCATTATTTTCTTCCATCATAATGTCTTCCAACCATCCTAATTATAGCAAACACAGATCCCTGTCCCCAAAGGACCTCCACAGAGTCTGATCAAACCATTGTCCACTCTCCATTTTTCAACTCCTCTCCATAGTTTTTTTTTATGATTATTTTTTTAGTTTTCACATTTCCATTTATTTCTGTTTAGTTTTAATTTCAAAAGATAACTAGTTTCCCATCTATTTGCATATTAATGTTTGCATACCAAAGCAGATCATAATTCCTCTGTCAACATCGTTAAAAAGAGAAGAAAAATCTCAGAATGCAATGGAAAGCTGAGAGCCACAGCAAGGTCCGAAGCTCCAGGTAGTTCTGCTGCCCCCTGCTGGCAGTGTAAGGTATCTCAGGCCACGACCTGCAGCATTCTGATGGCGAGGTTTAGCAAATACTGAGGACTGAGCCAACAGATTTGGCTCAGGAAACAGCTGTTGCAGGAATAATATGTTGTGTGTGTGTGTGTGTGTGTGTGTGTGTGTGTGTGTGTGGATAGAGAGTGAGAGAGACTGAGAGAGATGGAGGAGCAGACATTGTGAGAGATAGGATGAGAAAAAGAAACACAGGGCTACAAAAGATTTGTGCAAAAACAGAAATAATCTAAGGACAGATGACTCTGCTGAATTCAATTCACCGCAGCCCTAGAACTTCAGTGATTCACAGGGCTTTTGCCGCAAAGCTTTTTTTTTTTTTTTACCAGACTATTGGTCTGTTTGGGAGAATAATATAGGGTCATCTAACAAGGAAAAACTTAGAACTTAAAAAAAGTTGTATCCATAAGTTTAAAAAACAAAAACAGAAGCTCTGTATGTACGTATGTGTGTATGTATGTATGTATGTATGTATGTATGTATGCATGTATGTATGTATGTATGTATGTCCAGCTCATACTCAAGTTTAAAAGAAAGCACATCAGTATAGCTTCTACAATACAAGGATTCCCTCAACATGTGCACACAATAACACACGCTAATACAGACCTCCTTCACAACTGATGATTACGGCCATCCGATTCACAGAACAAACACTGGAAGAAATGCTAGAGGGCCCCAGCAGAGCACAACATCGGTGCTTAAAGCACTCATGCTTGGCAGCTTCTGGATTTGAATATGTTCCAGCTCGAGGCCCACGCTTTGTAAGTGTCCAATGGCAGCACTGTTCACTCTGCCATACTTCCCGTTCTCCATTAAGGGCCGGACAGTTCTATTAAGCTACGCTTTTTCCTCCTCTTTTATGGTGCCGTATTTTATTTTTTAGTATCGCGTTCGGTCGCTGATGTCTCTTTCTCAGTGGATGGGTGGTACATGACGGATTGGGAATGAGAGCTAAATTTCACAGGGTGTTTGTGGAGAATTTGAAAAACACCATGCAAGGGGCACCCTGTGCATATGCGTACATGAATAACTCATTTCACTGTCCTCTGTGTGCATGCACATGTCAGCGTTTAATCATGTTTGCGCTCATCTGTGCTATCTAACTGTTATCCATTACAGTGCTGTAAAAAGCCACCAGGGGGCAGTATAGCAAGTTCAGTTTCAGCACCTGGACAGCACCTGCAATTTCACCTCTGGCATCTGCCCTGTTTATTTAGTTCACCTATTTTAAAAGATGTGTGTTTGTGAGAGGAGGTTGAATTAAGAAGAAAAACCAAGAGGAAAAAAAAAACCATATAACAAATGGTTTAAGCTGTGTTCGGTCTATTTTTTACTTCAGCAAGTCATATTTGAACTGAGCTCCAAGTTTGGACCTCAAGATTTTAAAGATATCATACTTTCTATTATGTGCATTAAGAATCTAAAAAAAATAACTGGCACAAGGGGCAGCAGTAAGGGATGGTGATTAAGGTACTCTTGTAAAAGTTCATTTTTTAACTCTCAGCTGGCAGCTTTTGCCCACGTCAAACACACAAACAGAATTGCTTCAGTATAGATACATGCCCTTGACACAAATCCATGTCCCAAACTTTCATTCTGCTCTCCAAAGGCATACAGATTAGCTGTCAAATATGTAAGTTATATATCTGCCTAAAGCACAGGGCTGAGGAACCGTTGTATACCAGTGAATCTGCTTTTAGTCCAGACTGCCCGGAATTTTGCCCCTGCACACTGGGCTTTGTCAATGTCACGCCCACTGTGTTGACTGTGTTTTTTGGGCGTGGCGATTTGGCGCGGGGAGATGCACATACACAGGCTGCAGTTGTTTGGTTTAATGTTTTTTATTTTTTTATCGTTGGTTGCCGGATATATCCACCAGGGTGGAGGCGCTGTGAAGAGGCTATGTTTGGAAAATCAGAAATCCTTCTCCAGTGGAGCTGATTGTGTCCCTGCTTGCTGCCTGGAAATTGAATTGAACCCTTAATGTCTCCAGATATCTCTTTTGCAAAACACACTTGTTTGTTTTTTTTTTCCCCAAACAAATTCAGTTCAGCATCATTTTTTGCAGTTATTATCATTTTGATGATGAAGCTAAGCACAAAGCGGTCACAGAGCGGTTTCAGAATAAACACTGAGGATGACGCTATGGAAACTCGCGCTGTGACTTTTTTTTTTTTTCATTTTGTCGTGCTGTTTCCTCTCTGTCTTTGCCCCATCAGGCAGCGGAGGAAACAAGGAGACCCCCCGCTATGTGTTTGCTCATTTTCCGAGCCTCTCCATCTGGGAACGATATCAATCTTCCCCTCTTTTTCAGGACGGGTGTCGGTGCCACCCTCCTGGCTGCCGCTGTGCTGTCTGGGGTGCGCCGGAGGAGGGGCTAGCTGTCCTGGAGTCTCAGCCCCACCCAGGCATCTGTTCCGCACCCCTCCTGGAGAGACCGTCCAAACCCCCCTCCCTCCACTACAGGACCGCCAGCCCAAAAAAGAATGAATCATTCTTATTTTCTACAAAGTTCTAACAGGATGACAGCCTTAAACAGAGGCACCACCGATAACATGGGGGGAGGGGGGTCAACCGACCCTAAAATATACTGGCCAGTCTCTCACTCTTAATGATACGTCTCCTGAGACTCTGGGTCCAAGTCAAGGGACTGTGCTCTGTAGACTGCAATTGACACCCTTGTTATGAAGAGAGCAGTCAAACCATAAAGTAAAAAAGAAAAGAAAAAAAGAAACTTAATTTCCAATTAATGTTAGTATAGTCTTAGCTGCAGTAAACATTTCTCGGGGCTCTAAAACGATTAGTGACTGATGGGCTTGACACAAATTATCTAGTATCAGCATCTACTCTGTGCTGGTGATTGCACTCAGTGTCATAGTTGCCTTGTACGCATCAGTGGGAGAATGGTGTACCATGACACCAAAATGGATGGAATTGCCGTATATATCCAGCAAATCTTTTTAATAAATTGAGGTTTTTTGAGGAAAAAGGGGGAAATTACGGGCACAAACTGGCGCTAGGGACAGCCCGATAAAGGTATAACCTGAAACTCACTGCTGTTTTTATAATTACGTCTCAGCCCACACATTAACCGTTTTATTTTTACTCTCAAAACCACACCAATGCCTGTACCTGGATTTTCTGACACTAGGGTGAACCTGTGGTTCAAATTTTTTGTTTTGTTTGAGATTGCTCTTGCCCTCCAAGAGCACCTGTGATTGTCCTGGAATTTTTGGATTGGCTGAAGTCAACTGATCGACAGGTATCTGTAGCTCCACCCATTTTTGTCATAACACCTCATACACTCATCACTATTTGTTAAGATGCTTTGGACAATACTGTCCACCAATACACATAAAATTTCAACAGAGCCCTGAGGAGGAGCAGACAAATAAAGTTTTAAAGTTTGAAGGTTTAGCTGGTGTGGTCATAACTGTCATTCAGGGACGTTTCTCTTCTGAAGGCCAGTGCAGATGAATTGGTCATCCAGTGACTCACTGAAAAGCAGGCGGCCTAGACCTTGCTCGCGGCACTGCTTGTGATTCCGTGCGGGGAGCGGTCTGCCCCAGCACCCTCGCCAGCTCCTGTGAAACAATCAGGCCGTTCACTCGGGCCTTTTCAGCCAGGCCTCAAAGGCCTCCATTTCATGTTCTTTCAAGGACATTGGGTGAACTGAAATTTGAGACAGCACGTTTCCTGCTTCTGATGGGAGTCTGGGGGAGGGATTTAAACTTAAGCATGAGAGAGAGTAAGTACAGCAGCATCGCTAATGAAAGCAAACAGGTACGCTCTGATTCAAACCAGTGCAGTGCATCTTAAAAAGAGATTACAGCCACAACGCAGCCCCATCCAAGAGCAATGTGCACTCTGTCCTTCGCTCGGGGTAGCAAATGTACTATATTCTCTCTTGCTTGCTGAAATGTCTCATTGAAACTAATTTTTAAATATCACAAGTTTTCTTCATTTGTTCTTCAAAGGATGTTCTTCTAAAGTTTGACCATCAAGGCATGAGAGATGATTCACAGGATTTTTAATGCAGGTGTAATTTTCTGCTTCCTTATTGACATAAATATCATTTCAGAAATTTCACATACTTAGAGCAAAGTTGGACAAGCCCAAACCAGATAATCTTTTAGTCACAGCAATATAAAAAACAAAGACCATCTTTGAAAAAATGACCGATTTCATAATACTCATGATGCACTTTTCATTTATTTTCACACACTGTTTCTGAAAAGCACATTACTGAGTCAGGCACTTACTGATATATTGCATATGTTTTGTTTTATTTAACTTTACAGATCCATACACAGAACAGCTTAATCAGGACATGAACGTTTGTAGGATTGCTGGAATTTGCATTGTGGATGCTTTGAGCACAGCCAGCTCCCTTGATCTTGGCTTAGACAGCCCTTTAACTAATTTCCACTCCAAATGATTTGCTTCTAATAAAGCATCCACATAATTCAATTTTCTCATCTCTATGAGCCTGGCTGCTGAAGATGGCTTCCACCCGACTGAAGATAATGTGTAGTTAATGTATCATACACCATTAACAAGCATTTCATTGCTCCTGAAGATCTTCTGTCTGAATCAGCCAAACACATGAGCCCACATATCTCCCAAGTGAAACCTAAAAGCCACTCTTTCAGGCTTTAGCTCTGGTTTTGTTTGAACATATCTTCCCGGAATGACAGTGCTGGCTGAACACCTCCCGCCCATTGTGAAGTTTTCAGAGTTCATCTTAAAATGTCAGCCAAATTAAGGGTAACGGTCCCTTCAAGTTTAAAGGTATGCTTTGGCAATCAATTCCTTTGTAAATTCAGTCACAAGCATAAGTGTGATTTTATATTAAATTATCGTTGCTTTGAGAGAGTGATTTGCATTGATGTACTCATCCGTCAGAGCTGAGAGAACAGCTGGGCTGCTCCATCCACGTTCACAGACTCCCTGGGCTGTTCTCTGATCACCTGCAGAGGGAGGAGACCCCCCCAGGGAGTGAGTGACAGCATATATAAAGGCACAAGGTGCTCACAGCAGAAATCCACACAGGCACCCACCCACCTACCCCCCCACCTACCCCATATAATACAGAGCCTGCAGGAATTGGAATTCTTGCTAAGAAAACTGGCCTGTCTGGTGCATGTTTACACGCACGCAAGCACGCACACACAAACACTTTTAAACTCACCCTTTGTTTCTCTCACACACACACACACACACACACACAGCAAATCGTTTTCCATCTCCAATGAAAATCAGCTCCGAAACTGGCAGAAGAGCAGGATGGGAAGCTCAAAGGAGGCGTGAAGTGTAAAAGCACCTCCCTGTCTTGTGCTCTACTTTATTATTTTCCCTTTCTCCTGTCTTTACCTCTGTCCTCACTCCTTCTCTCCGCCATGATTTCTGATGTTAAAAGAAAATGGATGTTCTTCCTCCCTTCTCCTCTTTCATTTCAACTTTTTCAATCAGCTACATACACAATCTCCTACTCTCTCTCTCTCTCCCCCACTCACACAAACTCCCACATACACACTTCAATCAACTAAAGAAGAGCCGAGCACAGAGGACTGAGATGGTAATTAACTCAAGTCCCTCTGGCGATAGCCTGTGAAAGACTGTAGGTTTACACAGACAAATTAAACCTGAGAGATGAGGTGCAAATCACCAAGAACCCCCTGCTAATTCACAAAGCCCTTTTGCTATAACCAAATAATTTTAACATATAAATATGTTGCCCTAGTTACGGGACCAAAGATGAGGTGATGTTCACATAGTAATTTTTTAACCTCTCTTTTTTCTTTTAGTTATATGTTAAATGATTCATATTATAGGTTGACTGCAGAATACATTCCATGGCACCTTACTCCATAACAAGAAATAACACACTTTTGCTTGTTTATCTGTTTCCCTGTTTGTGTAACCCCTCCATTCCCTCTACCTTTCTGAAACAGTGAATGACCCCATCTCTGGGCCGTGAGGTACACCTCTCATTTCTCACCTGAACCGGCTTTTTGGGTTCCGCGGTGCACTTCGATATGCTTTTCACCTCCCTCTGCACGTCTGTGAATATTTTATTTAGGCTGTCAACTTTCTTCTCCTTTTTTGCAGCATTAATCTGGGAAAAAGGAAGAGGAGGGAGAAATGTCAGGTGAACATTTTTATCTCAAACCTTACATTTGAAACTTCTCATTTTTCCCTCCACGCTTAGATCAGCACCCCACTCTTCTCATTCTTTCAGCTTCACACTGTGACAAAGACAACCACAGCCACAGAGACACAATCACTTATCTCATTATTGCTTGAGCCTTTCTTGCTTAATTATATATCTGACATCTCCATGATGGAAATGTTGTTGGCAAGGCTGCACAGATCAAACTGAGTCACATTTGAGAAGTTTAGCATTCTCCGTTATCTGTGCACTTATGTTAGTTATATTATATGGGTTGCATTTGTTGTAATATTTAAATTTTTCAATTAACTCAATGTACATAATGCAGCTGTCTTGTGTTCACTGTGCTACATTAAAACATATTTACAAACAGCAAGCAAAAAAGACATGTCTTGCCTGCAGTACATATCAATCTTCTGCCTAGTAATCAGCCTTGTTGAGAGCAACTTGTTACTACTTCTGATTACCATTATTAGACAGATTTCAGTAACACATAGCAATGCTGTACTAATCTGACACACATTCTACACATTTATAAAGTACAGTTTGTTAAAAAAAAAAGGTTCAGATACAAGGGTAGACGACTTGGCAATGTAAACGGCTGACTTAAAAAGCCAGTACAATACATAAAAATGTCACATCCCAAATTCACCCAGGATAACATGCTGTGCTTCAGAAAATACACAACAAGAACATATCAGTAATGTTGGTTAAGGAATGGTCCCACACAGAGACTGCGGGCTAAATGAGGTTACAGATGGTGCTCACGTCCATCCTGTAACGGTCATCAGAACGAACCATGCACTTACGTGTTTGAGGCTCGTTGTCACAGGCTTAGCTTTATTCTTCTGTTTCATGTGCTTGTTGGCCACCTGAAACACATTCTTCTGTTTCTGACCTTTGGATTTATTCTTCGCCATGATAACCTGTTGATTTAAAAAAATACATTGTACAATTCCATCACAAAACATGAAAATTTACAAGATCAAACGGACAAGCAGGACATGGTTACACTACCTATCGTTAACAGTACCGAAATCGATATGTCAACAGTTAATAACCCGATCGCTGCTCTGGTATATAAAGTGTGTATGACGTCTAGCAATATAAAATTAACAATGACTTCTAATTTAAGAATCAATATTCCTGAAAACGTTCCATCTGCCAAGAGAGGTAACAGTAAGTCGTACAGAAATGCTAACTGTAAGTCTGTTGTTGACAGTAGCTAATCGCTGTGACCTGCTAGTGCCGATGTACTGCAGTTCGCTAAACAGGACATACCTGAATAAGATTGTTTCAGAATGAAATATTTTAAAAGTTCGACAAAACAATTACACGTTATATGCAGAAATGTAAGTTAGAACAGAAACAGAAGCATACCTTTAGTTCTTAGCTTGGTGGTAAGTGCGTGCTCCGAAAAAGACACATGTGGATTGTCGCAATGACGTAATTTTCATGCGACTCTATTCCTCCAATAGCCACAGCCAGTAGAATGTCATCGCCATAAAGTACCAGTGCTGATCTGGGATCATTTTCACCAACCCACATCCTCATCGTTACATTTATAAGAATCTAAAGTGAGACTGATCCTAGGTCAGCGTGTAGGGGCAAAGCATTTCAACACTAACTTGCTTATAACATTACATTAGTACTTATTCATTGTTCTGTTGCCCACATTTAAATTGTTTATGGCCCATTTTCTATACTTCCAACAGGATTTGCCTTGAGAAATAGCATTCCCCTTTTAACTAGGTGAAATTAACCTAAAATAAATCCAACATCAGATACAATCAAAATAAGACACATTTTTGTACGTTGAAGTAAAATATATATTGTGTTTTATACTCTTGACATTAGGGGTGTGTAAGATCAAGAATATAAAATATGACATCTGTGGTACATGCTACCAGATATCCTTGCCACTTTAAGTATCAAGATAGGAACCAATCGAGTGTCTTTCAATTGCACTGGTATTGCTCAAGTGCATGTTGGGATCATTTTTGATAATCTTCATTGTATTTTTTTTTAGTGTCCATGGCCCATACATGTTTTGCTTAACTCTGCGGCACACACCATGTATGCACAATGCAGGTGTTTGTGGTATAAAAGAAATGTTTAAAAAATTCTCACCAGTAGCCTGTATGAATCTGATGAATGAACTCAAGAACAACCATTTAGGAGTACGTTCGTTATTCTACCAGAAGGTGGCAGCAAAACCAAATTATAGTTTGCAATAAATTTAATCTTCATGCGCTCACAATCCGCCTAACCGCCCTCTTTATGGGTGTACATAATGTTAAAATGAATTAATTTGTGTGTGATAAAATAAATGCAATTTCCACGGAAGGGGAAAACAAATATTGAATTTGTTTTTTCTGCATAAGCATTTCAATTTATATAGGAGCTATTACTGAAGTATAGGCTATTACTGAAACGTAATTAGCGGTTATTAATTTGTATTATGATATATATACTTAAAACTTGTATGTATTCCCAGTAGTATTTTGCCATATCACGCTATCGCCTTCAAGTATGAATTGTTTTTAATTATTCATAAATGAAAACACATATTCCGATTTATGTGGCATGACTGAAAAACCGGGTGTAAATCCTCCTGGCACTTTGAGACAGTCTGTCGCAGCTGCACAGGATTCGTTGTATTAATTGTTTTGTGATGGTCAGGGTGTATGCTTTCCGAATCGGAGCTGTATTTAAATAAAATGGCAAACCTGTACATTCAATTATCAACCCAAGATTTATTTTTTTCTGGTAGGTGACGCAGCCTACTTGGTGACATTGTGAACATATTGCAGTAGGCATACCTCAGCTGATAACAGCAGACTGGTTATTGTTCAATGTTTTCACAGCTTTAATTCTTGTGGATTTCACTACTGTTATCCATTGCACATATGACTGCTGCCGTCCATTGTATACATTGCTTTTGGAGAAAGGCACAGGACAAGCGTTGGTTCAGTGCGCACGTCAGTTGTCTGAATTAAAATGCCATATTCTCGATAATGGTGGTTTCAAGATGTAATCTTGCTAATCATGAAATAAAAGATGTCTGTAATGAGTAGGAAAACAGTATGCGACGTTCTTCGGCGGGGTGGGCAGAAGCAGGTGCGTGTGTGTGTGTGTTTTCAAAACATAAACTCTGTTTTCGTTTTACATATCGCTAAGGGGCAAAGAGGCATATGAGTTAGCCAGTGAAATACTTGTCCAACATCTTAAGAGGCAAGCATGTCAAAGAGAGGTCGGCGACATCCACGCAGCGATTTCTCCAGCCTCGCATTCCTATAGATTAGTCAGCGTGGCGCGTTTCGCAGCTGAGAGACAGTGGACTTGACAGAAAAGAGTGGGGGTGGAATGGCTGGCCCGCTCATCGATTGACAGCGCTTTCTTTAACTCCTCCCGCTGCTCAGCCTCAAGGCTGCTCACATCTCGTGGCCATACCCATTGGCGCGAGGGACATAGGCAAGTCTATATAAACCCCGGCATTTGTCCGTTGAAGGCATCAGAAGCTGGCTGACAGTTAGCATCCAGGGCTGAACCGCTACTCGGGAATACGCTTCAACTTCAAACTACCAAAAGCGCGACTTTTCTGACCAATATGTCTCACTCATGGGGATATGGACCTAGCAATGGTGAGATGCTTCATCTTATTATGACATTTATAAATCATAGTAATTCAGTGGCATAATGTCCACGGCCAAACCTTAACGGCAACGAATCATTCCTGTGGTGTCTGACTCTTTAAATCTAACACCCCCTCGAAGGACACAGATTTGAAGAAGCAAGCTTTCATTCAGCATAGCACCACTGAAGTAAAGTGGGCATTATGTGAATAACGTTTGAGTAATGGGAAAGAGGATAGGGCTGCCATTAGCTACTTATGGATAACCTATGGACTTTCAAAAAAAAAAAAAAAAATCTGTGTGGAATTTTACCGCAGTAACGGTCAAACGCTTCGATGACGTAAACTGTCAACTGTCAAACTGCTCGCTCGTTAACTTTAGCAAACTAGCTAAGGTTAAATAATACGTGTGGTGAAAAAAACCAAACAGTATTAATAATTCTTATGTTATAACTTTTCAGATGAAACTAAGTGTAATTCGTATTTCATGTCCTTGTGAGCGTAGGACCGGACAAGTGGGTGGAGGGCTTTCCGATCGCTGACGGACCCAGGCAGTCTCCCATTGATATCGTACCTGGCCAGGCGGAGTTTGACTCCTCTCTCCAGGCTCTCAGTCTGAAGTACGACGCCGCCACGTCCAAAAGCATCATCAACAACGGCCATACATTCCAAGTGGACTTCGGTGACGACAGTGACAGCTCAAGTGAGTGAAGCCGTCGAGTTGGGGACAGCAGCCAACGTTACCTGTAACTAATGCTGCCACTTTCAGGTGTAACGTCAAAGTCAATGGACATTATTCAATGTCAAGTAACGTAAGGTTACATTACAGGCATCCAGAATAATCTGCTGCATTTAGGCTGTAGGTTTTCGCTAACCAAAGTATATAGTTATGGTGAAGTATTGATTTAAGTATGTCTTATTGTGCATGCTACCGTGTATAATGTGGGTAATTCAACCATAGGTCTTAACGCAGTGATATTGACTGGAAGGCATTGTGTATTAATTTACCTCAGTGAGTGTTCTGGACATGTCTTGGAGTCATGCACTGCAGCTGAAACCAAATATTTATCACCTCTCATATTAGAAAGAGGTAGTCTTTTGTGGGACGACAAATCAGTATTTTACCCCACGTTTTCTCTTGACCATAGACACCTTAATAATAACCAAAAAATAACATTTTGTGATATTGATGTGATGTAGAGAAGCTTCATGTAGTAATAACAGCAAAACTGTGCTATTGATGTGATAACTTAGTAGTAATAACTTCATGTAGTTTAAAACAGCAGTATTACTTAATGTGTTATGTAACAGACTGGCCAGACAGTCTGATTGCTTTTGGGCTTACTGGCATAGTAAGAGTACTATTTTAAATCAGGAACTATTAATCTTTGGGGAATCTGAGGCTTTATTTTACATTTAAATTGATGTATTTTGTTTTTCTTGTTTCTTCACTTTGCTCACTTATACATATTTGTACATTTCATGCAGATTCCACCTCTCTAACCTGCACCCCCCCCCCCCCCCCCCCCCATATACAACAGGTGGCAAAATAATAATTAAAAAAAAGGCTTTGCAACATAATGGATAATTGTACTCCCCACAATGTATCTGTCACCAGGTCTGCATGTAGCTGTATACCACACTGATGCATTCTGTTGCAGGGGTAAAAGAAAAAAGGCAGGATTCTCAGACAGTTTGTGTAAGGGACAGATCTGGTGTGGATGGGGCAGAGCTCCATGGTGAATCATTATCACACGGGGTGCAAAGTCTGCATTTGCTGACAGAGAGGAAAGCGATCAGAAGGAACCCATACTGTCATGTGAATTATTTTGTATACAACACAGAAATCTTTGCAGTGCTGGACACATATTTTAAATTGTTTATTTGATTCCACCTGAATTATTTTCAACAGCAGCCACATTTTTTGCAAAAGTTCAACATGGCATACATCTTATTAGTCCATTATGGATAGAGAAAACATGAACGCATGAATGCATACACACACTCACACCTCCTTATCTGCATTGCAGTAAAATTGATAACTCCTCTGATGCCTCTGTGGAAAGAGGAACAAACTACAGCAAGGAAAGTGGCCTCTTTAGATGAAGTAATTGAGTCTTACATCCAGGAAGCTGAATGAGGATGAGGGTTGCTTTATTTTTATTTATTTATTTTTTGAGATTCCACATATAATATGCCTGGACTGTTCTGTCTGCTATTGGGTGACTTTAAAAATTGCATAACAGGAACTGAGTCTGCATTTAAACAGTAGGAAATGAGGGGGTCAGACAAAGGTTTTTTTTTTCCCCTGAAATATCGGTCTCAGTGACCTTAGGCAGAGCATACATGCACACTGTACCTTTTCAGCCTGCACTTATTCAGCCATTGGTGTGTATGCAATCGGTCTGTTCATTCAGATAGTTTTATTAAAAATGTTATTTTGTAAGAAAACTGCACTGTCTGCTAGATTGCACCTGTGCTGGCTTCTAGACTCTTGTAGAACTAGGACAGAGCACCCCTGTGTTCATCAGTAAGCTTGTATTAATATGGGTTCTTTTGTACCTACAGCGCTGACAGGGGGACCAATATCCGGGACGTACCGACTGCGCCAGTTTCACTTCCACTGGGGTGGTGCTGACGACAGAGGTTCTGAGCACACCATTGCTGGGACCAAGTATGCAGCAGAGGTACGAGCTGTTCCCCTCCCCTAACCACCCCTCTCCTCTCTGTTCTGGTTGATTATTTCAAGGACATCTGTTCCCAGAAAAGAAACATGGAAAAAACTGTGAAAGCTTTTGGCTGAATACAATTTGCCAAGCCTTTGTTAGTCACCCTTGTTGCAGAGACTATTAAAAAGGAAACTGTGAGCACTGCTTTCTTTCTCTCATCAAATTCTGTGCCTTGAAACTAGCTGATGCGAACTGGAGATTCTGCTGCTGTGCGACCTGTGGTGTACTAGCTGTAGATGCACTGCCTCTGGCTGTGCCCTGTGATAAGATAACAAATGAAAACACTTAGTGTCAGTAATGAGACACAACATTAAGTAGTCTGGAGAAGAATAACAGTAGTAGATAAAATAGCAGTGCTTGTAAGCACTCAGTGCATGCTGTGGTCAGTGTGTCCAATCGCCCACTCCTACTGTATAGTACTCTCAACTAAAAACATTCCTGAGATTACTTTTTAGATACCAACTGGCCTTTTTCGTCCGAACGCTAAATTGATACCAAGCTCAATCTGATAGATTTGTCACATGATGTTCTTATATTACTCCAGATGTTCATGCTGCATGAGGCATCGTCACAGGGATTTGCATTATCCTGGTTAATCCATTCTCCTGCTAAATCTCAGGCCTCTGCTCTTTCTCCAGCTGCACCTGGTCCACTGGAACACCAAGTACCCCAGCTTCGGTGATGCTGTCAGCCAGCCGGATGGCCTAGCTGTGGTCGGAGTCTTCCTGCAGGTCAGAAAACTGCCTGGTTATAATAGCAATTTAACCACAAACAGTTCGTATCATTGCTAGATGCTCACTTCAGTGAAGTCACTCATTTTGTAAAGGTGAAAACGTGCTCCCTGGCAAGCCATTGTAGCAGATGGCTAGGCAGTCTCCCGTGCAGCATGCTTGCTGTGTGGGGACTTTGTGAAGAACAGTGACTGCTCTGCAGAAACATAGTAATGTGTTGTGTGCTTTATTTCTTCATATTATTTGCTCCAGATTGGAGATGACAATTCCCAGCTGCAGGCAGTTGTTGATGCATTGGATGCCATCAAGGGCAAGGTAAGACCTTGACAGACTTTGCCACTATGTAATACGTACAAAGAATTATATTTTCTGTGCAAGCCATACAATATCATAACAATTATTATATGAATAATTGTTGAATTATGTCTTTGCTGTAGGGCCAGCAGACCACTTTTGAGAACTTTGACCCCACAGTCCTGCTCCCTGGCTCTCTTGACTACTGGACATACCTTGGGTCTCTGACCACGCCCCCTCTGCTGGAGAGTGTCACCTGGATCGTCCTGAAGGAGCCAATCAGCGTCAGCTCTGGCCAGGTTTGGCATCTCCCACACTTTGACTTCACCATTCATACTTTGTATGAAAAAGTTATTCTGAACACATCCATATATTAAAAATACTGTATCTTCATAAATTTGACCAAAGTTCTTTGATACATTTGAAGTTGTTTATTAAGATATTTAACGGGTAAATTACTCAATAACTTCTAAATGGAACTCCAGAAAAATATATAGCCTATCGTGCACGTATTGTTCAGAATGTCAGAATATCCCTTTGGTTTACTCGTTTGTACAGCTTTATAACCAGCAGCCCTATGACACTCACCTTGTTCTGCAAACTGATCAAAGGCAACTAAAGCTGCTTGACCTTTGAATTTCTACTACTTGGCTACAGATTAGCTGTGGATATGGAGACCTCAGTTGCTAAGTGTCATGTGCTAAACATAGTGTTTTTTATGGACAGAGTACAGTTTGCAGAGAGCTGAGGTTGTGTAATGATGTTGGAACAGTTGGCTTCTTCCCTCACTATCTCACTGCACTTGTATATCATGCCTTCCCCTGAAGTGATGCTGCTCACTAAGATCAAATGAGTTCAGTTTACTGAAATGGTCTGAGGAAACTGATTACTCATTATCACTCTCTGAGTAGAGTTACTAAATCACTATAAGTTAAATACTGGTATCAAATACTGCAAATTACTAAATTGATTAATTTGCACATTCAAGTTAATCAAGGCTATTGGTTTCCTTTGAACTCCTTGTGTCTTTGGTCAGAGTAGATAATGGTATCTAACAGCTGTGCAATGATAATACCATATCAGCAGAGGTGCTTTCACTTTGGAAAAGTGAAGGGTGTATTTGCACATAGATTATTGATAAGAACAGAACGATTCTTGTTTATGTCTGCTTCAAAACTCCACTTAGAAAGTCTCAGGGGGCTTTGTAGCTCAAGTGCCAGAGCAACTGCAATGATGGCATCAGCGCTAAATGTGCAGTAAACTCACATTTGGAAGCTGGTATTGAACCCAGCTTCTTAAAAGCATCAGAGTTCAAGCTCTTCAGCTGTGCTCCTCCTTCCTCTCTCCCCCTCTGAAAAGCTTGACTATAGCTGCCTGGCAGGCATGCTCCTCCTGGCTCGAATATGATGTTGTAGAGCCTATGTGAAAATTAGCAGCCCACTGGCAAATGTTTATTTCATGACTAAAATTGAGACGCGCATCTCAAAGGACACTGAGAAGTGTGTACACAGAGCTGAGCTGTAGCGTGTAATTCCTTTGATATCCCCCCAGGAGAATGTGAAACTGCCTTGGGCTGAGAAATGGAGGAGTGAAGTGAGAGAAGGTGCTTTTGCAGTTTACATGATTAAATTTAGAAGAAAAAAAGAGGGTATTCCAAAGATTAAGTTACAATGGATTAAGATACCAAATTGCTGAAATGGGATGTGTCTGTCTAATTGCAGAGATGTTAAGATGTGTAATTAATCTTAATTGGTCCAATAAAAATCCTACTAGATAAACAGGTTTGTAATGTGTAAACTTCAGCAATTTGTTTATACAAGCCTTAGATAAGATTACCCTGGATAAGACTGTAATAAATGAATAAAATCAAGGAGGTAGTAAATGCAGTTGCTCTGTCTCAGTCTGTGTGACAGGGTGTGTATTCACAGCTGTACTGGTGTGGGTTCTGAACCACTCTCCTGCTGGTGGGAGGGTGGCATATGAGAACTTCAGTTATAATTTATATTTAACAAGGTGTCTCAGTTTCAAAGAACATTAAACATTACAATTTAGGTCAAATCTCAAAGCTTCCAAGCAGTTATACTGCAAGAACAGCTACATTTAATGGACTCCTCCTTTGTGCATTACGTTGCAGTAGTTAGTATGTCTATACTCACGGTTAGAGTAAAAAATGACAGCATCACTTGCTAGACTGCAGTGATCTCATAATGTTTCTACCACAGTCAGTCCTGCCATGTTCAGCAAAACCAATTAGGTGAATGTCAAGTCCATCAATTCCTAATGATCAACCCTATCTGTACATGCATACATACTGTTGGTAGGCAGATAATGAACAATTAAAGCCTTATTAAGGTAATTTTAAATAGTCTGTCTTAATTCATATATTACCATAGCAGTGTAGAATTTATCTTTTTATTATTAATAAAACAGGGTCATTTTTGGGGGACATGTGCAGCAGTCACTGGATGTTTTTAGTCTATACATCAAACAGTCTATATTTAGAGAGTGCAGCAACTGACACGTCTAGTGCTTTAGCCTAAATATAGAGCCCCACTGTGACCTTGTGACTCAGATAAATCTCAACGTTCTTCACTCTTCCTCCTGCACCAAGAAGGAAGTACCCAGGCAATACTGTGGCGTAGAGCTTAGGAAACTGGACTTCCAGCAAATATGTTTCAGATCCGAATCCTGAGGCTAGCTGCTCCAGCTGAGCACATACATGTTTAAGAGTTTAAGCCAAATCAGCATCTATAGCTGCTTCACCACCTTCATGGTGGGCTTAGGCCCTTCTTTCTGTTCAATGGTCTTCTTGTACTTTTACATACCTAGCGAGCTAGCAATATGACCCATTCAGTTTTCCAGTTTTATTAAAAGTATCCTGATTTTTTAGAACATAATTTTCTTACATAGACGTGGTTAACATACAGAGATTGCCACCGCCAGGTTTATTTTGGTGCAGCTGTTGTAAAATGGGATCACTGTTGACCATGCAGTCAGGCGACTTTATTACAGCCAGCTGGTACAAGCAGCAACTCAGAAGGAGGCGCTCAACCTGATAACTACGCTGTACATATCCAGCATAAGGTGTATGTTTATGTGTGAAATGCACATTACATCTGTCAGTGGATAAGGAAATGGCAATGTACCATACAGACTACCACAATGCACTGCAACAGAGACATCAGCCTGACCAATATATATCATATTCCAACATGTGGAAAAGCAGGATGTCTGTGTTTGACATATCATTTCAAGATCTGCTGTGCTGCTGGTTCCTGGATTGGAACGCAGCCTGACTGTGACTTTTCCCTCATCCCTCCACAGATGACCAAATTCCGCAGCCTGCTGTTCACCCCTGAGGGAGACGAGCCATCCTGCATGATGGATAACTACCGTCCCCCCCAGCCCCTCAAGGACCGCAAGGTCCGCGCGTCCTTCCAGTGATCGCCTCGCCCCTGGCCCGCCCGTCCCCCATCCCTTTCCCCCCTCTATTAGTGACATGCCTACCCTACGGGGAGCTGCAGATGAAGATGTAGCTGTCTGCGCATTCAATGTGAAAGGTGCTCCTGGTATCTCTGTCAAACATCCCTCAGGGCTGTGCTGCTGTAAGCTAGCCACAAAGGCATTTTTCATTTGCCCTGCAGGTCTCCACGGTAACATCCCAATGGCCCTGCTGTATTTATTTTACAAGACATCTCTCCCAAGTGATAGATTTACCCGGATTTCGCATCCGGTGCCAATTTTGTGGGTTGCTATTGAAATCTGTGGATCTCCTTAGGGTACAACAAAAACAAACAAACGCACAAAAGAAGGGAATCAGGTCTTCAGTCCCGTCAGCGGGAAATAGGAAAGCACAGAGGATGTTGAGCTCAGTGGTTATAGCGCATTATGCCATCTGCAGCAGTACAGAGATACAGAGCTACCTCCGCCAGTCTAATCTCTGCCTGCCTGCTGCAGGATTTCAGCAGCTTAATGAAACGTAGCGGCTGCAGTAATCGCAGCTGATTCAACCCGAAAATCCCCTCTGGCACACAAACAACTTGCATACACTCACGCTGAAGGCTGGATGCTCCCGCTGTACACATTTGACACTGAAATTCTTTAATATTCTGCTGTCTGTGTTTTGTAACAGCTAGGGAGAAAGATTCCTCAGTTCTTTGGTCTGTTTGTTTGTTTGTTTTTTATTACTATGTGTTATTAGCAATAATTTAATGGCTAAGTTAGTTTGGCAGCTTATGCAACAAATGTTTGTGGTTTTGTTTTTTTTAAGTGATCCATAGGTAATGTTTATTACTTGAAGCCTTTTAGGTGCTTCGCTGTTGCTATTGTTAATTGGGGGGGTGGGGGGGTGGTTATGGAACTGTTCAGAAATGATGCTTTGTGTTGTGAACTTGTCAGCTGCACAGTCATCATCAAAGTGATGCCAGCAGGGCGTTGCACAAAGCCTAGCTGGAAAGTATTCCCGGCAACAGATTGGAGCCTGTCTGATGCAGATGTCAAGTCCTCAAGGTCAGGCTGTGATCCTCTCGGAGCCATGTTTGACAAGTAAAGGGACCAGAGGAATGTGTTATTTAGGGGTTAACAAAGTTTGTTGATTCACATGTCTATCAAACTAAATTTTTGATGATAAAAATTGATTACATGCCTTACAGAGCAATGTTGTTTGGGTCACCCTAAGAGTAAGTCTCGCAGTTATGCTATTTTGAAAGAGAATGGAAATGTTATCAACTCAATAAAATATATTTTATGAGGAGTCTGCCTCCAGTGTTGTCCTTCTGTGTCACCCATGCCTGGCCAAAATAAAATTCCCCTATAACATTTTGTAACACAGACATCAGCAGTGTTGTAATGTTCAAACGTCACTACCAGTGACGAAAAGGTTGTGTGTGTTGGGCGGGAATCTACTCATGCTGTTTAATTAACACCAAATCAATAGCAGCCAAAGGCATCAGCAGAACTGGGTGGGCTGGAGATAGTGTGGACAGACACAGCTTTGACTCCTGCTGTCTAACTGTGTGACTGTGCCAACCTCTATTGATTAAAAAGCAGCGTGCAGCATATGTTGTATCCAGACAGTACTACAAACAACTGTTCACACTTAAATGACCTTCACCATATTTTCAACACGCACATTTAAAGTGCATTTTCTATCTCTTTTACATATTACATTGTTTCTAATATACAGTTATACTGCATCGTTTACATGTCACATTTACAGCCCTTTAAAACAATGTAGATTTATTACCTACATGACTGAAAGGTTTATCTGCCATTCAGAAGTTAGCTTTACGATACAAACACCCTTGGTTTTACACTTGACTTTTTTTCATCTCAAACAAATAAAACCTTGTCTGTGCTCATCACCATAGTTTTACTACACTTACACTGAATAACTAAGCTGTGAACTCTATATTGAACTGTGAAGAGCAGCCAAAAACCATAATCCTGTGTTTAAACACAGAAAACATAAAATATTTTTTTAGGGAATGACCTTGCATGTCACTGAAGTTCAAACCCCAGCCGAAGAGAATGACATTCAAAGCTTGAAGCCCGGCAGTTAACTCAACTGTGAGCAGCCAGGTTCTAGTCATTACATATTCTGATGTTCTTAGTGTGACCCGGGAGAGTAGGACTCCCAAAACATGCAAGAGCTGTCTGCAACAGTCATGTGATACAACCTAAGGCTAAATTAGGTCACTGACCCTACCGCCACACACATCAAGAACCATCCCCTCTTATACGCAGAGCAGGGACCCATGAAAAGGATGGGTGTTCTCTCCGCGTGAACTAGCATTGGAAGCCTGAACTCGAATAGAGGTCATGGCACTACTCCACCAATCACAAGAGAGCTAGGTCATTCCTGACTGGGTTGGTGTGTGTGTGGAGGGGGATGGAGTGGGAGGAAAAGGGGCATTTCTGGTTACTTAATATTTTTTTTTTCTTAGGTAATACTCTGTAATATTTTTCTGCTTCGTTTGTTAAGGCAAGGCCTCCATAATCAAAGGAACAAGGCCTGGGTCTTTCCTGGCCAGCTCCTCTATTTATCTTCTTGTGATTCTCAGCCTTGCCAAGTCTGCATGCCACCATATTTAATTTGTTGAATTTTTGACATTGAAGTTGAACTACTCAACATTATATTTTGGGATAGAATTTCTTCACCTTAGCATTTAACAGAAAAATCCTGCTTAGCCTCCAGCTTAACCTATGATGCAACAAGCCATGCATGCGATACCATCGGCCACTGATGCAGATTGTGTAGAAAATCAGCTTAGCTGGAAAATAAATAAATAAAAATAATCCTGAGGAATCTTTGATTTCCTTTCTTGATACAGCTGGCAGTTTCTGCAAGGGCTGTGTTGAGATCCAGACCAGTCACCCCTCGCACACAGACTCTGATGGCATTTCTTGAGACTCTAATTAATGCCACTCAGGTGTCATCCCCATTTATGTAACCCGACTGTGCTAGTTTCTGCAGGCATTCGCAACAGGGACTTCTTTTGCAATGAATCCTGTTACGAAGGGCTAAAACCAGGCTCTGAGGGCTGAGACTTGAAAGAGCAAGTGTTCAGACCGTGTAAATGAAATACTACACTGCCACACGTTCTACTCAAAAGTGTCTTCTCAGCGCACTGTAGGTGGGGAGTCATTCTAGGATAAAACAGAATCAATAATGAAAGGAGAAGCTGGTGTAACAAGCAATTCATAATTAATGTTTATTGTTACAGTATTTCTGTAATTGACTGTAATGCACCGCACTTCTCACATTAAAGTCCATTATGAGGAAGGGTGGGGATTTTGGGTTATAAATCGATAATAACAGCATTTTCAACATTTTTTGCAGATAGAATATAGGCTCACCCCTCATGCTGCCATTGCAGATTGCCCGGTGAAATTACCCAGGAAAAAAAGAGAAAATCAGGAGGGATGAGGGAGAGTGAAAATTGAAAAAGGAGGAGAACAAAAAGACAGCCACACAATGCGAGGGGAAGATGATGAAAAGACAGCGCACTGCTTCTCTTCACACACAATTATGTGGCAACCCACTTCTCAGCACTGACTCAACCAGTCACATGATCTCCTGCCTGGTAATTCAGTGTTCCTGTGGCTTGGAAATAGATCAATGTAAAGGGAATGAAAACTCTGAGTAAACCCATAAATACAGAGCAGCAGCAGCCAATAAATTTTGGAGGTTTACTGCATTTGCACAAGCAGCTCTCAGCATCTGTAAAATATTGCAAATGTGAAAGGAAAGTTTGGTAGGTAATAGCATAATTAAAACACAGTTACTGTCATGGTTCCTTAAAAAAATGTTTTCTTCTTGGGTACTTTTAGCATTTCGATGCTTGTGTATGTGAGAGAGAAAGCAGGAGAGAGAGGTGAAGGTGACAGTATTGACTGACAGTTCAATTTAAAATGCCTAGAAAGGACTTTTGATTTGAACTGAAAACTGAGAGTGACAGATGAAAAGAAGAAAATATTAACATATATAAATAAATACATTTAAATAAATAATACATGACATTCAGAATAAAATAAAATAAATATTTGGAAATAACATTCAAATAATGAGCCCAGGGCTAGGAAGGTCTATCAGGCAGGGTGACAGTTTAGAGTGGCAGTTCAAATTTGAAACATTTGAACTATCACCATGGCAACCAGTGCCAGAGCAGAGAACAGAACAGGGAGATTCAGGACTGCAATGACTGCTGAAGGTGCAAAGGCCAAGAGGAAGCGTAAGCCAGCCACAAACTGCTGACTGACTCAGCTCTACTAAAACAGAAATATGCGGAAAAACCATGTGATCTTCCTGTAGCCAAGGGGAGGGTAGACACAACACTCAATATTCTTCAATGAAGGTGGGTTTTAAAAAGGTTGCCAGGTATTTATGCTGAATGCTCTGACGAAATGTCAAAAAAAAAAAAAAAAAAACACAGGACAGGTAATTAAATAAAAGTAGGCCCATTTGTGGAGTTTCAAAAAACTGTTTGTTGTCTCCTGACAACAAAATTGGCAGAGAATGAAGCCTTATCTCTCGATCAAGTGCAGGATTCAACCCCCGATAATCATTCCAGCTTGATTGTTTTGTTGCCTTATTTGTAGATTTTTAGTGCTTGGTATCTCTGACACTTAGAAGTCTTTATTGATTTTACTTTTTATCTTTACAAATTAAATAGCAGTTTATGGGTTTATAATTCCTGTGTCACAAAATATTGACAAATCCATACCGTAACTCTGTACCTGAGAACACAGTATCAGTGGGATATTGCTGAAGTCACAGCCACAGAATCCCCCCAGCATTCATGTATACCGGTACACGTTCCTCCAGGGTCATAAAGAAAATCGAAGAGGGGAATTTGAGAGGATGAAAAATATGGGGGAGAACTGGGAGGAGAAGTCAAACTTGTACTCATATGCTAATTAATTCAGTCCTGCATGTCTGATAAAGCATTTAAGACCCTTTGACTATGAAAACATAAAACAAATCTTATACAACAACATTATTATTATTTCCTGGCTCAATCAGAGAACCGAAATAACATTAACAAATGCCCATACCTTAAATATTTATACAGTTTTGGCTTGTAGATCAATTCGTCCACTTGTCATTCTCTCTTAGTGAGCAACTTCAATCTCAATGAAAAGTCACTAAATCTTGGGGGAAAGTGGCCAAGTCGGCCTCAGTGGACACTAGTGGAACTAGGCCATAAGTCTTGAGTTCCTGCATGCCTCAGTGACGTGTGAAGAGGACACTTCTTTAGTGTCATGTCGTGAGGGACATCAAGTACAAACAAGCAAACCTGCGGCGCCCACTATGTGGTTTCCTTTTAGATAAAGCTGTCATAACACCGGTGAAAGCAAAACAAAAGCTACAGCCTCTCATTTACGGTCCCACCCACAGAATGACCAGATGGACCTGTTGTACATGAAGCCTAAGGGCCCCAAAATGGCTAATTGGCTTAATGATAACTTGTACTCCAGCTCACCAGATGATAATAAAGTAACGTTTATGAGCTTAAAGTGCAGAGTTTCAACTTTAATTTGAAGGTGTTTAAAGTCCATATCGGATGACCAGTGAAACAACTGTAGGCCTTTCATACATAGCCCTCTAATTTTATGCGACCAAAAGTCCCATTCTTTCATTTCATTATTTAATTTCAAATCCATTGTGCTGAGTCAAAACAACAAAAATGTGTAGCTGTAAAAAATACTTATGGATTGCACTGTACACACACACACACACACACACACACACGGTTTGGACCCTGTCTCTGGCATGATAAGTCAAGAGTGGTGCTGGTGAAAGTGGAGAACACCAGGCACTGAGAAGACTGAATGCCTCTGAAAGTCTACTTCTGTGATTAATGAAAGGAATAAAACCCAACCAACACTCAAGGACAGCACAGGCCAGGAATCTGGTGATGGAATGCTCACTAGTGAGGAGACTAGTGCATGCAAAGACATGCACACTTTCAAATGCAACCATGCACATGAACACTCTCAAATGCAAAAACATGTATATGTAAAAACAAATAATGCACTTATGACTTCTTGATTTGGTTTTGTTTTTCTCTGGTATATATGATGTCATTTCCTCTTGTTTTGAAGCTGTTGAAATGCGGTCTCTGTATGCTTAGACCAGAGAATGCATGTCTGTTTGGGGAAACTGTACGATGATTGACATCAGTCAGAGCCAATGAAAATATGAGTACCTGAAATGCCCAATCATATTACAGGAGGGGCAAGTCCATAACTACGCTCCTTATCTGACCTACAGAAATTTAAAATTGTATGATTCAGTAGATTTTGTACATGTTTCACCATTGTTAGTATTAGGGCTGTTCTTTATAAATAACTTTCTGTTGAGTTTTTCATTTATCAAAGCAATGACTATTCAATTATGAAAAAAAGCTTTATTTTGTCCAATTGTGTCTAACTGGACTTTGGAACACTATCTGATGTTAATACACCTCTAAACTAAGGTTTATTCTAAGGTGACGTGGTCTAAATCTAAACATTGCAGCATTTGTTTGTGGCATTTGTGGTCTCTGCATGCTTTGGAAATGATAAAACATTTCAAGAGACTGGCAGCTGCGTAGGTAGATCGTCTTTACTTTTTGGAAGGGTGGCCTAAGAGTCTGGCGGGTACCATCTATAAATAAGTGCTAAGGGTCATTAAGATGTGCGTATAAAGTCACTAACACTATGCAACTCTGAGATTCATTCCTGTAGAAAATAGGGCAGAATCTCTGAGCAATGAAAAGATTGGTTCATAGTACACAATACAAACAAGGAAGTAGGATGTGCAGTCACACGTTATTAATATCAATCTCTTTCTTGTCACGATGAAACAGGAAATGGAATCACAAATTACACAGATTAAAAGTAGGTAAATGGCATGTCTAGCGCTGCTGCTGAAAAGCACAATGTGCAGAAATCAATATCCGGTATAGTGAGGGGCCGGAGCCTGCTAAGACAGCTCAGAACAGAGATTAAAGGCAGTGGATCTCTGAAAATGGCAACAGTAATGTAACTCATCATTCCAATCAAAGGATTTAGATTTAGTGTTCCCTGTCTTCACTTTCAGACTCCAGAATGTTCCAGTATTCCAGAATACCTTAGTGCAGTACTACCTCAGTGTTACCGTTTGTATGCTCACATATTTAGATGGATGAAATGGCCCTATAAGGATGTGATCAGCATTCTGGCAAGAGGGGCTGTAATTGTCACCTGATATATGACCTTATGTATGAAATCATTTCCCATAGACTCCCTCTTGAATGCCACTCACCCTGGCACAAAGCCAAAGGCTCTGTCCAGAGCGTTGCGACAGAATTGCGGTAAACGGCTGGCATACAGGCATGAACATACAATATCCACATCATTCATTCCACCTACTGAAACAAGTAGACATGTGTCAGCTTGATGACAGTCTTGGATGGTCACATGACAGTCCGGAACACGGCCTGTCTAACTGTGCCATGCACTTACAGAAATGTTCCATATTTGGTAAGAATTTGCTATGCACTGTTCTTCATTCTTTTAAAAAGTACCCATTATTTTTCCTGGAGGTCTCACTGAGATAGGACATCATTCTTTCAATTGAGTGGTAGCCTGGAAGGCCTCATCGAGGTCTGCCAGGATACATTGGAAAGTATTTCTCTATATTAAGTGATCAAGCCCAAAGACACAGTAGCTCCACCTGTTATTATCAGTTTGGAAACTCCACCCACTCAGATCTGTTAAACATATGGGATCATAGTGATCTAAACAAATGTTAAAGGAACAAATCTAACCTTGGTGGCGTAAAGGGAACTATGATGGTCTCTAAGGCAATGGGCTCAGAAGGTATCTGTATTTTATATTTAAAATAAAAACTACCACCATACTGATATTCAAAATGAATGGTGGTGAAGTTCAGCACACTGCAGGGAGACATTTATCTCCTGTTGTGATGCTTTTCCCACCTGAATTCGTCTATATATTCAGGGGTATCACAAAACCCCAGCTCGAGAGAATCAGGAGAAAGCTGCTTCAGTTTGTTCATAGCAGAAAGGATGAAAATATAATTTGCCAGCCAAAATACTCATACTTTGAAAAGTCAGTTTTCAGACTGGGAAAATTGTGAAACACCATAGCCAAACCACAGGAAGTGGTGCATCATCTGAACAACGTCAGACTGAGATCAAACTGGCTTTTTTACTAGCTAATTTCACTGAGTAGCCCACTTACATTCCCAGGAACTGTCTGGAAACCTCACACGAGTCGTCCATTATGCTATTAAATGAGTGAAACATTGAAGTGGATTGTTTGGTATTTAATCTTACCGTGCTAAAACTCCCATACTGCCTCCGTAAAAAATTTCCACAGAAGTACAAAACATCAGTCACTTATTCCACGTCATCTTTCCCTGGAAGACTCAGTTGTTCAGCAGTGTGAAATGTAAAAATGTACATTAAACCTACGTTCATTAAAAGTTCTTTTTCAAGGACCTCTTAATTTTGGGGAATATATCAAAGTGGATTAATTAGAATGGATGTTGTTTGCCTGCATCACCTCACTGTCAATTAGACCTCACACTGAATGTGTGACTAGCTCAGAACAGATGGAACAGTGTCATTTATTCACATGCAGTCATAAGTCTACCATTTTACATTTTTTCCCCACAAAAAAGGGGAAGCTTGTTTGATCAAAGACAGCTGGGCTTAACTAAATCTAAAATGTACTTTTAATGTGTAGCATTAACACTCATATCTTTATGCTAATCGAGCCTTTCAATCCAACAGGCAACCAATATGCATGTTGCCATATGAACAATGAGGAATTGAAATTGATTCTTTTTTTTTAGTATCACAATTAATGAACGAATAATTTTACACAGAAATACACAGACACAGAGACTGCTTTCTCATATACTTCCCCGTGTAATGAAAATAGACTTATTTCTCCCAAGTTTGAGAATGAATACTGTACATTCAGCTGCAAGGACATAACCCGATTAATGCTGGACTCACTAGGGCTCGGTGTCTGCCAAGAGACCACTGTGCTCCACTGAGGTGGGCCAGACCTCTACAACAGCCCTCACACAGCGGATACAGGAGCCATTGAAACAGCCAGACTCCATTGTTTGGCATGTAATGAAGCTCGCCGGACACCACAATGCGCAATCAGAGAGGTCAAGACCCGCCAGGCAAAAATTACGATGAATACTGAGTACAATTTCTGAGGATTTTTTTACAGGCTTGAAAGGCGGTCCCTAGAGGCAGGTGATTGTAAATTTCTCCAATATCCCCAGGTTAATCATTCACATTATAAAACAGTAGAATAGTTTCCTGTGATAATACATACTAAAGTAAAACACTCCTCTCTGCTCCAAGTGCTTTTTCCAAATTAAGGTAAAAATGAAGACCAGCGCATACAAATCTGAATCTAATGCTGAGAATTGCAGTGAAAATGCACATTTTTCCCCAATAAAATTATTCCTGTGCAGCTGACACTTATTTCATTAAATAAGGATCTGGCATAAAATCAGGCTAATTTTCCAATAAACAGATTTTCCATAGATTTATTGATTCACTGAGAGAAGGATCAGAGGGTTGATGGGATACAAACTTGCCGAGCCCTGGAGGACTGACAAAGTGCGGCAAAGGGCAAGCATGCAAAAAATGCAAACAAAAACTTTATATGCTAAGCATGTGTATGAAAGTTGTGCGTATGTCTGTACATGTATGTGCATGCCTCTCCATCTGTGTCTACATGTGGGCCTATGCATTTATGCGTATATGTCAGAGTGTCCATATGTGCAGGTGCCTATCTGTATGCAAGTACATGTATCTATGTGCATGCTTGTTTGCGTGTGTGTGTGTGTGTCTGACCGTGTAAGCACAAGCAAGTGTGTTAACCTGGTGGTTATAATATTCTGCTGATTAAGCGTTAAACAGAAAAACGGTCTGAGCTGTCATCACCTGTCACGAGCAAAGCTACAATGACCTGATTAAAATGTTAACTCCTAATTAATGACATTTCAGCACAATAATGCCATTGTTTAAACAGTACAGGGCGATTGAGGTGATCCATATGAGCCAAAAGCAAGGCAATGTCTCTGATTAGCAGTGCTTAATGCACCAGGCCTGACTGAGCCGCTGGACTGGCAGGCGGGAGCAGGTCATGACACGCTCATTAAGAGACTTTTTTCTGTCCTTCACAGAAAAATGCACAATAAACACTTCCAAAGTTATATGACCGCAGACCGCAGATGGATACATACACATCTTGCACACACACACACACACACACACACAAGAGATATTATGTGTTCTCTTACTAAGGATACACAGGGGTTACAGAGGACAGCAGCTCTACGCTCTTAGAAAAAGAAGGTTCCTCAAGGGTTCTTAACTTGTCTTGCTAGGAGAACCCTTAAAGGTTCTTCTTTGATATGGATTTCACTCACAGGTTCTCTGTAGAACCTTATTCTGAGGGTTATATAAAGAACCCTTTAAAGCTCTTTGTATCTAAGATGAACCTTTAAGGGTTCCCCCAGCAGGACACATGAAAAACCTTTAAAGGTGCTGAAAAGAACATTTTTTTCTCAGATTGCAGAGAAGCCCAGGAGAACCCCATAGCTGATGTAATTATTGTCCTCATTTTTTTCTTTGTTTTTTTCCCCTCTTCGTGTGGGTCCGTATCTCACTCTGAATTGCCCCCTCCCTCCCTGTACAGTCACTGATAAGTGGAGGAAGGCTAAGAAAGTGGGGATGATAGCAGAAGGGCGGGGTCCCCAAGGGCGAAGGGAAACCTTATATCCTGCTGCAGGGCCCTACATAAGCCACATTGGAGGGTACATACTGAACCCAGATCTCTTATCAGCATCAGGACTATAAATAAATACACTCCACTTCCATGTTTGCATCTGTCTGGACTCACAGATGAATTTGATTAACAGGCGGCCATGTCGGAACTGTGCGAGTAGCCTCGATTAAAAACCTATTAATCGTGTTTAAATAATAAGAAAAAAAAAAAGACTCTGGGTAGTTCGGCTGTGTTAGAGTGACAGGGATAGTCAGAGTAAGCAGAGCTTTGTGCAGGCTGGCTCTTTTAAAGGCAAAATTAAAGACATACTTATCTAATTCCAATCCTGTTTCTCCATTCTTCTCTCTCTCTCTCTCTCACTTCCCTATCTCTCTCTGCCTCCCCTCCCTCTGCTGCTGTATGTCAGTCTCTGCCTTCTGCCTCTCCTCCTTCTGTTTCTCCCCCACTCTTCCCATTCACCAGCTTTTTCTCACCCTCTCTCTCTCCATCTCTCTCTGTCTTTGTCCCTCTCCTGATCCCCTCTCATTCACATTCCCTCCTTCCCTCCCTCATTCTCCTCCTCCCTCCCTACCTCTCTTTCTCTACTCTCCTCATTTAGCCCCATGATCCAGGATCGTCGCCACGCTCAGGCCGTCTCTGTTCCATGTTCCCAGCTTTCTTTGGGGGCGGCAGACGTGTACGGTTACCCGGGGGAATAGGGTTTCTGGGGGAAAGTGGGGGAGGGGGCAGGGGGAGGTCATGTCTCTCAGGTTACCACCTGTCGGCAGCTGCCCGACAGTCTTTCGCACTTGTGCCAAAAGGTCATGGCCAACCTAGCGAGTGAATTCAGAAATCAATGAGACTAATGTAAGCAGATGCACTATGAGCTTAATGAATCTAATTGAGGGAATTCCGTGGATCCATTGTATGTTGAGTGAATGGGTTGAGTTTACATTCAGTCAATTAGTAGATGCTCTCATCAGGAGCTAATGTTTTTGTGACATGCAATTCATTTGTTGAGCTCTGAATAATTCTGGTTAGGTACTTTGCTGAAGATGAAAACTGTCGTGCCCCACCTGCAATTCCAACTGGTCACCTGTAGGTCAGTTGCCCAAGTATGACACTTCACTGCTACTACAAGGATAACGACATTTACAGTTTGGCATTCGGCATGATGTCCTTTTCCAGACTTCCCCGGTTTTCATTTTTAGTCATTATCCTTTTTAACAGCTGAATATTTACTGAAGAAATTCAGATGAAGTAGGATACAGCAGCAGTCCCCACCTAGGAATAAAACCTGGAATCTATAAGATTGTAGCCAGCTCCCTAACTACCACAGTACCACATCCAATAATGTGACAGGGTCTCTACTGTGAGTGTGAATGGGCCTAATGTTATATTTGTATTATTTTGGGGGAATTTAATTGAAGAAAAGTGACTCATAAACTTGCCAAACACAGGCACTGAGCTCAGCAGAATTCTTCTTCCTTGTAGCCAGGATGATCAGTACATATCAAATGACTGTTCTGAGGTGTTGAATTTAACATATTTTTTAAAATTAAATTTCCATTTCAGTCAAATGGCTCAGTTAACAATACAGCAGCTGTTTTTCCGTTAGACTGAGTTCTTGGACGAAGACGACGTTCCTGGTTTCAGAACACGATTTGCGATTTGAATTGTAAATATGTTGTCCTGCTATTGCTGTCGCGGTAGTGTTGTAACACTCGTTGTGAGCGCTTCGCTGCAGTGAGGAAGATGACACAGTTGTTGTGTGTGCTTCACAGCTGTGGGGAGGATGACCTTGCATGTGAGATGTTGGAGGCGGTGAGGGTGTGTGCTAAACAGCTGCCATATCAGCCGCAAACACCAGAGAGATCCCATCTCACACACACACACACACACACACACACACAAACACGTAGCTACTCCCACCCAAATACACACACATACACATGCAAACTTGCATTCACTTCAGTACCACCCAAATACACTTACATTCATGTGTATGCTCATTCAGACTAGGCAAAGCAACAGAAATCTATACCACTATATCCGGACTTTTCTCAATATCAATATATATCATAACATATGTATCAATATGAAAAAATATTTCATCTTCTCTCTACAGATTTATAAAATGTCCCTGATTTGCACCAAAACACTGGCCTTGACTAAACCTACATTTATGTTTTAAATGAATTTTTGTGTAGTAATATTACACTAAATCTGACACGCTCTTGCCATACAGTCTCCGGTATTCTTTATGCCTTAAAGATAAGCTACCCTTTATCCCAGTACCACAGATTTGCTTTCTAAAGCATGCAGTGGAATTTCATCCAGGAAAAGACAGGAAGTCCTGAGTGGGGGCTTTTATGATGGCGGTAGCGGCACTAATCTGGAGCCCCGACCCGCACAGTCCTGACAGTCAGTCTGAGACATGCGGAGGGCCTTTTATTCAGGGATTATGTTTTAGAATAAAAAAAAGTTCTCTTCCATTCTGGGTCCCCCCCCCCCCCCCCCAAAAAAAAAAAAAAAAAAAAAACAATCTTTATCCAAGATCATCAAAGCCTATATCATAGAGGGACATGAACTCCCTCTGAGTCCGCACACAACCATACACAGCAGACATAGCTGAAATAGCATAATAAATAACAACACTGGAAAACATCTTTTTGAATGGAAAGTTCAGAAAAGATGCTTCTGACCCGATAACAAGTGGAGTGCGATTACATAAGGCCTCGTCCGCTATAAGCTTAAATTACACGTGATTACTCTCTGATCATTTCCTCGCTTATCTACCAACACATCAATGAGCCCTGGACAATTTCCTGTCTCCTAATTTCATTTTCACAGTATCTGTGTGAGCAAGAATAGGATTCTGGTCTAATCATCTCGAAAACAGACACCCAGACCTCAAGAAAAACAACACCTGACAAAGCTACATCAATTCATCCTCTTCCTGGTTTTGTGTTGTAGGTTTGATCATTGGTCTTTGGTCTCTTGGGACTGCCACTAAAAGCTGAATGAAATGACAACTATCAAAGACATGGAGCTCTTTGGTCAATATTATCACAGAATGGTGTGTGTCTTGAATGAAAAGTTTAAATAAGGCTTACTGTCTACTATTCATTTCTGACATGATCTCATAGGTTTGGTGGTTTGGATAAAAATAATGAAATTGTATAAGTTCGGAAACTAAAAAAAGGTAAGCTGCTACCAGTTTATGTGAACTCTGCCGCTGTCTAGTATAAATGAAAATATCCTTTGTTCTTAATACTGGACTGGTATTTTAAGCTTTTTAGCTATGCAATATATGTCTGCTCAGCTCCGTCACCAGCATTTCTACAAAGGAAAATTCAGATAATGATCTGTTTAGCCTCAAATGTGGGTAAAGACATTTATGGTGCCATTGAGATGGCAGTAACAACAACAATAATAATAAATAGAGTCTGTGCAGAGCTACATTTCACTCACATTAATAAGAAACTGTCCTATTTTGATTCAGTGAGATTGCAGTCAGTATTTGATTTAATTTTCTTTTTGAATGATTGAGAGCAGTGTAGTGTCTAGAGATGAGCACAGGAGATACAAAAACTGAAAATTATACATAGATATGGCAGCCCACATTGAGCAATTAATCACAAAGCCACAGATCAGAGATAGGAGACAGTACACATGAGGACTTAAGGATTTAGGGGATAAAATAAATTCACTAAAATATTCTGTATCTGAGATTCAAAGCATTGTCTTTCTTTTTCCAGTTTATTTTTTTCTTTTATAAATGAGTGCTTATTACACGGTAATAAGTGAAGTTTAACCGAAACCGAAAATCTTAATACCCAATGACATTTTATCTGACGTTTTACCCCATGTACAGATAACTTTACTTCCTTGTGTTTGTATGAGGGTTCCTTTAAACTGGTTTATCCCTGTTGTTGCTTACTGTACTGACACAATCTAACCTGAGATAGGGTCTACCCTCTGTGGCCAATCATAGTTAGAGACCATCATACTCCACTAATTATGCTTAACATGAGATACACGTTGTAACCAATCACAAGCAGAGACTGATGATAGGGGTCTCCAATCAAATCCAGAATAAAAAGGCAATGTGGGTGCAAGCTACTGCACTACACCCTAAAATTAATCCGTCAAACAGTATTGAGCAAGTTCACACCGTTTCTCTATCACAACATCTTATCTGTTTGGAAACACAGAGTATATGCTGAAAGGCGATCACGCAAAGTCCAAAGCCAGTCTGGAAAAGCCTCAAAAAATTTGTGAGCTGAGATACAATTCAATCACTCACAAAACACAAAGGAGTTTATGACTGTGGGATTTTTGTCTCATGAATAAAAACAGATATGATTGAAGGCATCTATAAAGATATCCACCCCAACTTCCTCATGGGACTGATAGCTTAGCGTCTGGTCGTCTGCCATGGTGAATGCATGTCAGTCCTATCTCCTCTAACAGTGATGAATTATGGGTAGGAGGTGTTGGACCATTTGTCCGTGTGAGAACGCCACTGTGACCTTTATGAAGCAATAATGTGCCTTTTTTATTGTTCAGTTTTTGGATTGTCATTATAGCCTGAATCATATGCCATAAAAGTTATATGGAGGGACATTAAAATTGCAATGGAATGGATCAAAAGTATTTTTGGTAACTTTACTCCTTTATAATTTTACTTTGTAATTTGGTTATTTAAAAAGATTTTAATGAAGGAATAATGTACAATCAAGGACATCAAACAATTCCCTGAATTCAGATTTTTCCTTATGCTAGAATGCGGGGTGAAATGTGTCCAAAAATATGTTCCAATGTTTAGTCTGTGCTACTGCACTATCAAAGCAAAACACATAATGAACTATTTGTGAAAGGGAAGGGAGAAAGAGGGAGTCAGAGAGAGGAAAAATGAGGGATAGATAGATATATAGAGGGAGAGAAAAAGGAGAGGTAGAGTGAGAGGAAGGGAGGGAAGGAAAGGTAACCAGCATAAGAGATAAGGAAGAACTTGGAATTGCAGGGTTAGACTAATGACTGATTAATTAACTATTAATAACAAACAGGGATTACTCACCTTAACCTTAAATCGCCTAAACCTTAAATCCTTTGACTTCCAATGCCACTCAAAATAACTCATTCACAGACTCTCTCTGCAACAAGGCGTCTTTGCTCCCTGCTAATGGGTAGGAGGTGGTAATACTACCTGCATTTTGGAACTGAGAGAGGACAGGTTCTGTCCTGACTTTCCACCGACTTTCCCTTCCTGTCTCTATCGCTCACTGCGTGAAAAAACACTGCTATCCTAGATCATTCTAACCTGACATGTTTTTCATGCTAAAAAATTCAGACCATCCCTGTCTCATATTCATTGCTTTGGTCAGTATCTGACACATATTAGATTTAATGTCCAGATATTAAATTGTTCTTGCATTCCACTTTGTGGCCATACGTGGTTATTTGTCTCCATGACTCATAAACACGCTAGAGAGCAGTTTTTGGAGGTCAGACTTAATACACAAAGGAACATTCCAAAACTGAGATACTCCCAATATGAATTTAGTGACAAAAATTCAGAGCATGTAAACTCCCAAAAATGTTCCTAATCTAAGAAATATCTTTTTATCATTTTTAAGAAATGTCTGCATGCTCGATGCGTTTTTGCACTGTGGCTGTTATGCAAGGCCAGGCCTGGTTCAGCCCGGTTCAGCCCGGTCCAGCCAGGCTCCTCATTGATCCAATGTGGGTACACAGCAGCATTCTGTCTGCTGACTTGGGTCAGACGGAGCTGCGATCGATGGTCAATGGGAGAATGTTTATGGAGGAATCGATCCGGCCACATCCGACTCAATTCCCCTTGCTCACACCCGCTGGAGCTTACACAAGCTCTCTTCATTTTCACCCCTATCGTTCCCTCTTTGGAGTGCCCAGTTGTGCTCGTGTGTCTTTGCTCATTCATTTCAGGTGCAGGCAAGCGTGCGCCTTCCTCTGCAGTATGCTACGCCTGTGTTTGGCTGCTTTCCAAAGAACTTTAGTCAACTGCCCCCCCCCCCCCCCCCCCCGTCCATCCAACTTACTGATTTCAGGTGACGTAACACTCATAAAAAGGAAGCAGAGGGTGGTGACGGAGGAGTTTGCAAAACCAGTTGGAAAAGAAACGTTCCCTCTCTTGCTAAGTAACTTTACAAACAGGGCACCTTCATTATTTCTATAATATGTGCTAGAATATATCTCAAGATATGTGGGAAATCAGTAAATTGCCTTTTGGAAATTAGCCAGATTTAGTGCACCACAATTTCCAAGAATCGTGATGTATAGCTGGAAAATGTCATGCTAAAGTGAGCTTTTAAGCTTGCTCAGTTGTTAAATCGGAGGAACCTTTTGCTCAGCATGCATGTTGATTTCAGCATTCTGTACCATGTGAGCACCAAAGCAACTCAGGTATGAATGAAGGCTCAATGCAGTTATGGGTCCAGGAAGCCTGATTGGTTCTCAGGCGGCCAATCATAAACCATTTCCTGAAAGTGATAACGATCTCATGAATTAGGTGCAATCAGCCTACTCTGCACCACCCTGTGTTATATATGACCACTGGGATCCCTTCCAGAAAGAGAGGAGGAGGAGAGAGAGAGAGAGAGAGAGAGAGAGGGAGGGAGGAGACTGAGAAAGGACAGAATGTGCCAGAAGCTCAATTTAAAGATCATGTTCCGATGCTGAACATTGATTCTGACCATTCCCTTGATGTGTGTGATAAAGTGAATCCATCTTCAAATAACACGTTGTGAAGTCTTTTTTATACGACAAAAAAGAGAAACAAAACAAAAAAATATATATAAACCGGAGTCTTGTTTTACCTCACTGCTTGGATTGTGATCGATTTTTTATAATCGTTTTTTACAGTACCATTTCATGAAATGGGAAGGGTAAACTCAGGCTTATCTATGTCCATTCAAAACACAGTCATCGCTGTTGGCCATCAGCCTAATGATGCACAGGGCACGAGACCAGGATTTAATACGATCGACCGATGAACCTGAGATTCATTAAAAGCGGTCATCACTGTGTCTCAACTGACATGCAGAGTTGAACTTGGATGTGAAATACTATATATATGTGAATAGTAAACATTGTAAATTACACACTTTTTTTGAAATTGTAAAAAAATGACCCAAAGTCCTGCCCTTTGCATCCACATGTTTTGCCTTATATACCACCTGGGCATGCTGGCCCCTTGTGGGGTGTCATCTTTCATGAACTACATGCTACAAACAACAAACTACAAGCTACATGCGATTTTACTGCCCAATTTTTTACTGTTCTTTAAGACCTTTAACCTTTCGACCACAGGAAGGACTGCACACACACACACAAACACACACACAATCTTATGAATAACAGAATAAAGACACTTGTTAATCGGTGTGTGCTGACTGGATTACGATCTTGACTGGATGCATATATGCTTTATTCTTCTGTTGGTAGCACCCAGCTTCACTCACACCCGCCCAAACCCACCCAAACCCGCCCCTCTCTCTGTTCTGTACAGTACAGGGAGGGGCATGGCCCCCCACTCTAATCTCCCCCCACCCTCTTTGCAGTGACAGTGCTGGAGATAGCACTCTTAAAGAGCAAGCTCTTATCTGTTTATTTGGGGGTACAGGGGTGAGAGAGATGGAGATAAAGACAGAGGAGGAATTTCTTGTCTGGAGGAGGAGTGAGGACCTCCGGAATAGTGTGTTGGTGTGCTTCACACTGACCCCTGCTGATCACTCCTTGCTACTGCAGAAACAAGTCATTGGTGAATTACCCGATTGGACCAATGCAATTTGCTTATGCAAATAATTGTAATATCTTGACAATTTATGGAGTCAGAGATGTTGTTATTGTGTGTATGTGTGTGTGTGTGTGTGTGATTGATTAAACTGTCTCATGTAATATGTCCAAGTCTGATCGTTACACTTGGAGGCGAATGATTAGAACTGTAAGGCACAGGTATTCAGAAAATCTTCAATGTTTATGCATGCATTTTGCTGCCACATTTTTGCTTTAACAATCTTGGTGCAGCAGTTCTCCCATGGGTGCATTAGTCAGGAGGTTCCATACTGTATTTGGCAGCATGTCTGTGCTATCTGTACAAATGGCTATAAATAGGGAAATTACAGTATGCCTGGAACTGTTGATGTTTGAAAAACAGGCCTAAAGTTGCATCATTTTATTTTCATTCATATACTATACTACAATAAGCTTTTCGAGGCTTCATTCATATTAGCTCGGCCAATAGGAAATAGCGAACATAAAGAATCCTAACCAGGGCAATTGCTCTGCTCTGTGTTTGTGTAGCTCCCATTAGAGAAGGGAATTTGTTTGGGGAATGAGGGGGAGTACTAAACTTTAGCAGGGCTGCCACAGCTCCCAGAAAAGATGTTTCTGGCATTCTTGATGATTAGACTGTGAATCTAAAACACCTCTCGTTTAAATGCGAAATACCCAAAACATTTCTCGAAAAGTGACCCAAAAGTGTGTGGAGGAGTGCATGCATGCATATGTGTGGCCGGCATCTGTCGGAATAGTCATCCCACTGGTTGAGAGGTCAAAGGTCACACAGAACAGACAGGTCAGGCACTGGGAAACGACAGCACCAGGAACACTGCGAACGCCTGGCTGCAGAGCCTCTCTTTCTCAGACTCATTTGCAGTCTGCATCGACTGTTTTTCTTAATCTTAGCTTGGCAGAAGAATAGCTTTGCTAGCCGTTCCTTCGAGAAAGCAACCCTTTTTGAATAACTGGTCCCGTGAGACTGAATTGTGGAGTCTCAGGCAGTAAAGGAGCTTGTCAACAGGACCGTTGGTGGCTCTGCTCCCTCCTCCATGTCTAATAGCCTGATTACATCATCCACTTGGGAAAAAAAACATAGATTAGTCAGGCTAATTATCATAATACATTCAGTAATTAATTTTTTTCTTCCCTACTTTTTTGTTTATCTGGCTGGTAAGAAGAATGAAATCCCCATACTGCTGGCTCAGAGAAAAGCCTAAATCCACAGCATTGCAGAAGAGCTGGAGCTGAGACTTTGGTTTGGTTTTCTCTGACCAAAGAGGTGAGAATCCAGCCAAAAATAAGACGCAGGAAACCTGAGGAAGCTCCAAATTAGCTAGGAAACTAACATTTAACACTGTCCGTTTGGATTTAGAGATTTATGAAAAAAAAAACACAAATACACGCACACTGTCTCTTACTCATGTTCTCTCTGACACATACACACACACAAAACATCACACTCATATACACATATATGCAAGCACACAAAAACACACATGCAGTCTGCATTATTTCACACACAATGAAATTCATACACATAAGCATTAATGTATTCTCACACGCAGAATCTCACAAACAGACGTGCATGCACACGCACACTCATGCACAGAGCTGTATACACTATGCTTTTACGTCTCCCCCGGTTAATTAGCTATTCACAGGTATTAAATTGCCTCGTCTCTTTGATCATGGCCTACAGCTGTAATTAGGGAATCCAGTAATTAGGGCGCTTTAATCCTCCGTACCCATTATGCTTAGCCTGCATAAAGCCTACACAAGGTTTTTGCACTTCCTACAAGCTGGTGTGTTGCTTTATTTCAGTGTGAGTGTGAGACCCCAGTTTTGGAAGGCTGCAGTGTCTTCTGATTTTATTGGTGTGAGAGTAGTTATTGTTTTGGAGGGCTGGGAACTTCATGCAGGCAGAATGAAATCTTAGCTTGGACACCAGAGTCAACACCCACACTCTTTCCAAAGGTGTACGGTATCCTTAGTGACCACAGTGGGTCAGGCCTTGAAAAGATGTCCACACCTGCAGCACAGTGCCCATCAACATGGGTGAGTGTTTGATTTCTATTGCCACACTAGTACCTGACTGATTAGAGGATACCAGCGATTTCCTGCCCACAGATATCCATTTAATAATGCTGCCATGTAACCAGTTACATCATGACTGCTTTCTGTAATGCTTTTCATACCGCAGTGCACGTGCTTAGCTTAGCTGCGTGGTTACTGCAGTGGATAGGTACACAGCTGCGCAGCCGCAGTGGACAGATCACAGACCTTTGATTAAACAGAGTTGCTTTCCCACCCTGAGAAATGATTAAGCTTTGTGTCCCACGGTGTTTTAAACATTTTGGCCGAATTTCCCACCTTAGCGGCAGGTAACCAGGGCAACGGATACCCCTACCTCTGCGGTATTGTAAGGAGGGTTATTTCTAAAATCAAAACCTGGGAAATGTACCTGGACAAGCAGGTTCCCCGACCAGTAAATTAAAGTTCCTTTGTATTGAGGTTCTTTACCTGAGGTGTAATTTATCAATTCATTTTAGTTGGTACACAGCAGGGATATCCTTAGTTTATTACTTCAAATGCAGTTCCTCCAGAGATGAGGGATTGTTAAAATTATGAAGTTTCCATTAATGGTTCCTTAGTTAACTGCATTTTAAATACACATGTCTCCAAAAAGGCAACCACTCAGCAAGTGTCAATTACATCGGGCAAGTTTTGAAACTTTTTTTTGGAAGTTTTCAAAAAACTTTATTTTTCACAGCGTCACGAGATGCTGACTATTCATAATTGATGGTAGAAGCATTCTATTCATGTGTCCAACTGAAACAATGGTAAACACTGGAGATTCTGTTCTGTTTGCTGTCAATATTTAACCTTTCACCTGACAGAAGAAGAGACAGGGTTACGCCTTGACCAAACAGAACATCCTCAGGTGAACTCTCCATGCCCCTGCAGACACGGTGAAGGAAGGCGCCAGTCTTTGCTCAAACCCAATTGTTTTCACTGTTTCATTGAGGTACATATCTCGCCGCTAGTGAAGCAAACACAAATACCCCCATTATCTGGAATCAAAGCAGCTGGGGTCCTGTGTGATTGCCATCAGCTGATCCCAGAGCACCCTCATGATGACAGCCGACTTAGCTTGTGGTGCACATGCAACACTGACGCTGGTATCTACAGATAGAGCCCACTGCCATTTGTCTGTCATGGTACTGTCTGTGTGTGTGTATATATGGGTCTGTGTGTGTGTGTGTGTGTGTTTGCTTGCTAATTTCTTTATATATATGCCTCCAATGCATTGAGTTTGAGTTGTGTATATGATTTGGGAGCTGGGTTGTAACTTGGAGGTTGCAGGTTCAATGCCCAAGTAGGCTGACTTGATTAATTGATAGTGTGTAAAAAAAGATCAGAGCTTTGTAAGTAACTCAGGGTAAATGGCATCTTCTAAATGTTTAAAAATGTTCATGTAAAATGGCTGAGACCATCTCCTGATTTCTGCAGCGTCAAGCTGCAACCAGGTGTTCCAGGACAGTTCAGCAATTTTGCACAAATAAAACCATATTTTTTGTGTATACACTGTAGGTGAATGCTTAGCTGTGTGAAATGAATTTCTATCAATCTATCAATGAATTTCTACAAAACCTTTGGGTTTGTCCCTACCCATTTTCCCTGCAACATATTGTCCACCACATCACTTGATGATTTAGAAGTGTTCCTATTGATACATTTCTGTTAAAATAAAAAGGTAAAAGTGTGCCTTGAAATGGTACCCTAAATACACATCGGTAGCTTAACTCTGCTGTGAGATCAAAAGGTGACAGATATAACATGAGTGTGATGCTATAAGACTACATGGGAAAGAGCAGCAGCCTGCTGACTGTAAATCACCCCGATACAAATCGCCCCCAGCTGATTGATCTAATCACTTATAAATGGAGCCATCACCAGCCAGGTGGTGAGTAATTTGTCTTAATTACCCTGCCGTGCTCATGCCTGGTGCACTAATTTGACATCCTCTGTTGACTTGATTGTTCATCTAAGCAGCTGATAATGATGAATGAATGAATGAATGATGGGGGCTCATAAGACACCTTTGCAATCTTCAAACAGATATACAGAAAATAACAAATATAACTAACTGACAAATTTCACCAGCAGTCTTCATAATGCAGAGCCTGATGCAACCAGTTATTTGAAGGTAAGAACAGACTTCACACCTGTATAGAGAATAAGTCAGAAAAAAAGCATGACGTAATCTTAAATTCTTTGGAAAAATTTCAGATGCAAATCATTTTTAATGATTTGCATTTTTCCCCCGATTTATTAAAAAAATCCATTCTACTCCCTCCCACAGTGCCGATTAATTGGAAGAGGCTTAACATGCAAACAAAAGTCCACATTTACGCATATTTAAGATTTATTTTCTAATTGCCTCATGTTGCCAATACTTTGCGCTTTGAGTTCAGAGTCACCTGAGGGGAACCAGCCTGGAAATGCAAAGCCCTCGTCAACACGCCTTGTTGAACAAAGCAAACCCATTGTGCAAAGAAACGCAAAAGCGAAGCACTTCCGCTTGGTTTGGGGCGAGGCGGTCAAGGCCGTGTCCTGTGCAGCATCCTTAGGAGTGAAATCTCATTATCTTAATATAGAACAACAGCCCATTAAGAGTCTTACATAAATCCGACCCGTGGAATTACCCTGCACACCTGCTTACTGCGATCCCGCTGGACGAGCCGTCTTCTGCACTTGTACACCTGGGCAGTGTTGATAGGATTCTAATTCATTTTCACAACATGGACCCCTCAGCTCGTCCACGCCACCCTCTCCCCCTAATTCTCCTAATCCCTCATAAACCAACACATACAATTCTCCGGGTTTAAAATAATCCCTTTAGAGAATAGGAAGTCTTTGTCCAAATATCCTTTCAATCTTCACTGGTTGTGTTTAGTTTGATTTTCTCTACATCTTTGTAACGTTAAATATGGCAGAAGAGTGATGATATTTTCTTACTCAATTAAGGCAGCTACTCAAATTACCAACTGAGAATTTCATGGTCAAAATGTTAGCTTGCACTAAAGCAAATAAGCAATAAAAATGTACCTTTTTTCAAAATGGCGTACGGCTATATTTGCATATTCTGTAAACTTTGACTGACCTTTGATTCAGTGCAAAAACAAATATGGGTGATTTTTACATGGAATGACAGATATGGGAATTTCTGCAGATAGTGTTCCAGGAAAGGGGCACACGATCCAGGTGGCTAAACCTGATGCAGGAGAGTGATTAACACAGGTCTGCCGGATTCAGCGAAGCGCATGTGGCTTACCTCATGCAACATTCAAAATACGAAAACAGGTACCAATGCAAATATGTATGTGTGACAGTATTTCCTTAACAAATGCTTTACTTCCTTGTGTGTGTATCTGTGAGTCAGTATTACATAATGAGAGTCTGCATGTATCTGCATATGAAAGAATGCTGCATATTCATGTGTTTGTTTTGTATGTCCAAATGTCATGCACAGCACTTATTTCTGCATTGACACATATCCTGTTTTCAGGATGCATCAACATATATGCTCTTTTGTATTGCTTTATAAAGCGTGGACATATTCAAAGACATCAGACACATGCTGTACAATTAATTTATAGAATAAATGTTTTCCTTGATACTTCTTAAGTGTAAAACCTTGTTTTAAAATGCATTTTGACATTTTTTTGGATCTAAGTCAGAACCCTACCTACCATTTTATTTCAGAAATGAGCCTTTGAAGTGCGCTCACACAGCTCATTAACTGAGCAGTGGGACAGCATCAGCTCCAGCCCTCACCTGTGACTCAGGTGTGCAGTCGGTCATGAGGGCCACTCTCTCCTGTCTGCAGCTCATGTTTTTTGGCACCATGCCCCCTCCGTGAGTGCACAGTGTCATGTTTCCCAGCTAACAGCCATTTCACTTGCAGACTGGAGCCGCCATTGTATAAACCAATGAGCTCAGGGGGTCAGATGAGACCAGCAAGTTTCCCTTAGAGAAATGAAGGAAGATCACTGTAAATTCACAGCCGGATCACATGTGAGGTTCCGAAATGTAGATTTCAGTCTCCACCACAGAAAACACAACATGATGAAGAGAGGCTGCTTATTTTGATAGTGTATCAGCAGCTCTGCAGAATGTATAGTGACCTTTCCTTGTGCATTTTTCTCAGATTGTGCATGCTGATGAAGTCAATCAACGTAAGGATGTTGATGTTTTTAAAAATCTTATTTCCTCAGTTTTCTTGATTGCGGAATTTCCGTAATGTATAGCCATTTTATCAGTGCGCTTCCGACTCCAGTAATTAAGAGGATGTGTGATAAGAGGCTGGCACGCAATGTACATTATTTTGTACATACACACATATAGAAAAAGACGTTGTGAGGCTGTTGGCTGTCTGTCTGTGTGCACTGTAAACAGCACATCACTTTGTGATGGGAATACACAAAGCTGTTGTCTATATCAAAAAACAGAATTGTTGCCATCAAACACCATTTGACAATATACAACGGCTATAATCAAGCAGACTTATATATATATTTGGGAGAAAAATAAGGACACAGTTGCATGGGTTTATGGGAACTACACAGCAGCTAAGTTAATCATGCTGTAATCTTGTATATCTCTTACATATCTATCTTTATATATAGTTTGGTTTTGCATACATAATACACAGGCACTTTATTCCCTCAATAGATTTATGTTCCATTTTCATTTTATATTATTCGTTTGGACAAATAAAAATAAAGATTCAAATAGCATTGCTATAGGGGAGTTGGGGGTTAGGTGCTAACTTTAAATGCCCATTGTCATCCACAGAAGCCAAATGCAGTGAATAATAATGTTAAAAAAAGCACCATCCCCAAGAGTTCTGGAACAGTCCTCATTGGCATGGTAACGAGCACCAACACTCCCCCCCCCCCCCCCCCCCCGTCACCACATGTTTGTTTGTTTATTGCAGGAAAAGGCCAGAACGGGAAGACAGAAACTGACACAGAGTATGTTTTTTTTTTTTTTTGTAGTTTTTTTTTGCACTTTGTAGTCTAGCACATGCTGAATGCCCTTTATCATCGCCCATGCAAAGTTTCGCCCCTCTGAGGTCTGTGCCGTACCGAACAGCAAAGGTAGTCCTGCCAAAGAAGATTCCAGAAGGGCTAGAGTGAGAAGAGGGGGACGGCCTTGTGTAATTCTGTGGGGCTGAGCTGTGAAAATCCCTCCAGACACAGGGGTTCCCGATCTCATCTCATAAGTGCCGTAGTGATAGCTGGCTTCTTTTTCTTCCTAGTGCTGAAACACCTGACTCATCTAATCAAGATTAATTGATTATTTCAATCAAGTGTTTTACCGCTGGGCTAAAGAAAAAACTGACAGCCCCTTCAGGCCCTTCTCAGGTAAGACTGGACACCCCTGCATCGAGAGGGATCTTCACAGCTCAGCAGCACAGAATCACCCGGAGCCAAGCCATGCTCTTTCCCCTTTATTGTTCAGTTACCCCTCCATGGCAGCCGTCGGTGCTGGAGCATAACCTATCCAGTGGGGCGGATAGGTTTTCAATAGGCAGTGCAGAGCCACTGTCAGACAGAGAGAAAGAGAAAAGAAAGCCCACAAAAGGTGCAGTGAGCTGCTGTCACCGGCCTTGCCTTCCTTCCAAAGGCTGGCTTTTAGGGAGTCTTTTTACCCCCCGGGACCCCTGGGCAGAATTCTGAGGGGCCAGTCATCCGGTCTGGTACACAGAAAGCACCCCCCCCCCAGCCGCTGGGGTGAAGTCAGTGGCCAAGAGCTGAGCTTCTCCCTCGTCTGTACGCTTCCGTGGAAATGGTAGCCTTGGTAACTTTAATCGCTTGCTATGGGATGGAGAAAGACAAAATAAAGTGTCTGGACACAGCACAACAGAGTTATTGTTTTGGTTACAAACAGGGGGATGAAGTTTTGCCTGGGAGGGGTGGAGGTGAAAGGTGGGGGGGAGGGGAGTGTGACAGGTAGTTTTTGCAGCACAGTAAAATCCTCAGTGTTAAATCAACTCTGACTCAGAGTACATTGTACTCTGAAGGAGCACATGTGATCCCGGAGTCACTGGAGTTAAATCTGATACAGTTAAACTAACAGTGAGCACTTCCCTGTGTGTTTCAGATACTCTTCCAGGTGTGGAGGTGTGGACTGGCTGATGGCCCACACCAGGTGACATGATGCTCATGTTTAGTAGTCACATGTTTATGTAGGGTATAAAGCAAGAGGGAAAAATTACATTTCATTCTAATAATACTAATACTACTACTACTAATAATAAAAAATTTGTATTCATAAAATACCTTTTATATGTGGATTGCAGCATAACATAACTTACCGTGCAGCTCAAAATAGAAAAACAAACACTGCCAATGTGTTTATATGGCCTTAGTACTCACAGACTAACTTCTGCTCTCCATACTGCCAAACTTTCTGCAGCTGATCCTCTACAGACAACATTCCCAGACAGGAAGTGACCCGGAAAGTAAGATTTGAAAAAAAAGGGGGATATGCAAATTACACTAGGGGTATGGGTTTTTGTCCTCCGTCTACCAGATGGCCAGATAGTATTATTGAAAGAGGGAAGAAAAGACCAACTGAACGCTCCTTTCTGTTTCTAGAGCAGATTCTGCGAGCAGAACATGCTGCCTCGTTGCGTTTTGGAGCGTAGCAAAGCAGCATATTGAATTCTTCTTACTTCTGTCAATTGATATTAGAGATGAGTTTTTTGTGGCATGTGGAGTGTGTTTCCTATACATTATCAAGCAAGTGACAGGGGTAACATGAGAGGGAATGAGACAGAATGCAACGTTATCCGGGGAAAACTGAGGTGAATATATTTAAATGATATTATGACTTCATAGTCGTAACCAACCAGTTGTTTGCAGATGTAAATTATGGTCTTGTCACTGGAACCACAACATGTTGGCGCAAAAGTCAACTTTTGGCTCTTAATCATCTTATCATCAAAAGTACAGAACCACGAGACCAGCGAACCAATTAGCATTGCAACTGTCAGGATGTTGGGAAACATTTGTATATGCACATATTTATTAGTGTCATAAAGCAATAACTGTAAATTCAATGTGAAAATTAAGATTACAAATAAAATTTGATTTGTGTTGGTAATAAGCGCAAAGCAAAACAGTTTCCAGGACCCATCCTAAACATTTACTTCTTATTTCTTTGAGGAAGAAAAAAATGTGTAAATGTATATGTTTAAGTACTTGATAAATGAAGCCCATTGTTTGTTTTGCACAGACCTCAAATCTCATTTGGAATGTGTGCAGGCTGGAGAATGTCCTTTCATCTCCACTTTCACATTTCCTATTGCACCGTTAATCTGTATGCAGGCCAATATACCTATGCACAGGTTTTCATATCCAGGTTTTAATGTGTCACCTTAGAAACAGATTGCTTGCGTTGTACTGCTCTCTGCCTCTGACCTGCTGTCTTCCCTGGGGGGAAAGTGCAGTGCGTGGTGAGCATTTGGTAGCAGCTCTGGATGTGACCCTCCGAAATGCTGTCTTGAGCCGGGACCTGAATGGAATATGAAACAGCCAGACTGCTGATTTTTCATATTTTGACCACAGTGCTGGCTCACGGTGTGAAACTTTGATATCCATTGGTAACAAAGCAACAAGAACCCTGCATCATGAAGCTCTTTAAAAGTTCTATTCCAGTAAAAATTTTGGTCAGACATCTCTGTTGTATTCTTGTGATTTGTCATTTTTTAAATCCATATATTTCCCCCCTTTTCTCCCAGTTTGGAATGCTTAGTCATACCCACATAAGTGGCTTATGTAAAAACATTACTATTTGTTTCCAGTGGAGAGGCTGCAGAGGGAAGCCAATCTAAATGCTAAGGACATTGACCCCAGCGTTTGACCTGACGGCGAACTTTCTTCGCCCTGGGCCAACCAGCCAGCCAGCTAACCGACTGCCTCATGGTGCTCCATTCCATCTGATTTCACAGGGCAGAGGTTGAGCAGAACCGTGCAGTGTTTTACCTGTACAATTTTCCATGACTGCATTTATCACTGTTATCCAATGAGTCTGAATGCAGTGGCCAAGACAGCAATGGCAGCCATGCAATGCATGATGGGACATGTTGTCCTGCTCTTACAGTTACACAGGACTCTGCTATACCCAGAATTGAACCTGTAAATGTATGGGTGTTGATGACACCCTTGTTAAACTCCATCAGAGCTAAATGCTTTTTCATCCCATTTCACACAGTATCATGCCACGTTTACCATTAACACAACGGCAGCAAAATTAATCCAAAACCAAGATATCTATGATTCACTTTTCAGTAGAATTATAATGAATATGGACTGTGGTTTTCAACCTAAGCCCTCACCAGCCGCTCCACATAACAACGAACTACACGGGCTGAACTAACTAGTGATGAGTTACTGACACATCATCATGCAAATCCTCAGTATACTTTCAAACAGTAAATAATGATACATTTAATGTAGGATTATAATGTTTTACATATTACAATGCATTACAATAAATTAAAAAAGAAAAATACACACATCACAAACAGCATAGACAGGTTTTGCAATCATATGAACAATGATGGAAGCACTTTTTTTTGCTTCATGTACATTTACAATAATGCTAGATGGAGAATAATTTTATATAATTTTTTGGGTGACATGAAAAACAGCCAAGCTAAATTTACTTGAATCTAGCTGGGTAGACAACAGTGTCTCAGTGTTCAGCCTGAAAATATTAAATAACAAGAGAAAACTTCTATTATGTACAATAAGATTTATCTCACAACACCTAATCAGCTATTTTATTATATAAATATTCATTTGGTTTAATAGGAAGGTAGTCAATATTGGTTTTGTGCGTACACATTGTGCTGAAGAAATTGGCAGAACAAAGGACACTGGGGTCACACTCCCTAAACGTATTACTTAATTGGATCATTTATTAAGCTAAATTAATGCAGGTTACCATATGGTCCTTGCATGGTCATCTGCTGGACTGTGGTAAAAATAGATTTGCTTATCTGTGATATAACAACACATATACTGAGTTGCTTAGGTGGGTTTCTATGATGCCAAACTATGTCAAACTCTGTTTTAGTTTAGCTATGTGTTACCTAGCCAGTAAAAATAAACATATTTTTTTTTAGATAATATTGTTTCCATAATATTATTTTAGATAATATTATGTGACCATAATATTTAGGAACACTGTTATCTATCTATCTATCTATCTATCTATCTATCTATCTATCTATCTATCTATCTATCTATCTATCTATCTATCTATCTATCTATCTATCTATCTATCTATCTATCTATCTATCTATCTATCTATCTATCTATCTATCTATCTATCTATCTATCCCAGGTCATGAAAAATTTTGGGCTGCTGTATAGAAAAAAGGAACACCTTCAACAGAAGAGAGGAAATGTTTGTGCAGTACTATGGAGACAACAACACCCGCAGTATGTCAGGGATGTTAAGTTAATAGAGTTAATTCTGCTTTGTTACGCTCCATTGGAATGTTCATATATGGAGCAGAATTACCCACAATGCTCCCTGGCAGCCTCACTTGCATTTCTTTAGTGCATTTCTTGAGTGCGTGTGTGAGTGTGTATGTGTGTGAGTGTGCACACTCATGCACACACACACACACACACACACATATACACACTCACACACGTACACACACACGCACTCAGACACACACACATACACATACACACACACACACATGCACACACACACACACACACACACACGTACACACATGCACACATGCACACATGCCCTCAAACCCATCCATGCTTCCTCTCTTACTCTTATGCATTCTGACATTTCATACGGCAATTGCGAGGCTGTGATTTAATAAGATGGTCTGTTGCCCCTCGTAGATATTTTTGGAATAATGCCGTCGGGCAGAGCACAGTAACAAAAAGGAGGATGAGTCGGGGAGAGGGGAGGAGGGGGGCGGGTTTGTTTGTGGATGCTGAGAGAGCAGTGGGGGCAGACACAGGGCTGTTTCCGCCCAGGGTGGCAGCAGCCACTGACCACGATCACTGAACCATGAGGAACAGCCGATGCCCACGGCCAACAGGCTGCTCCAGCGTCTGCATAGAGTGCTCGTGTCCCCTTCCAAGTGCTGTATGTGAATTAAGTCTTACGCACTGAAAAACAATTGATTGAAACACAAAGTGACAATAAATATTTATATATTTTTTTATTTGCTTAAAAAAATGCATGCTTGCTTTAGTTACCATATATAGATGTTAACTTATAATTTTTGAAGGAAAGGCTACCTGCCGGTTAATGGATGAAGTAGGTTGTACTGTAGGCACAATTTTATCTCTTTAATCATTTGTTCAGTTTCTTTGTACTCTACCACTGGAGTTGGCTCCATATGTCTAATCTCAATCCTAGATCCCTCTGTTCACAATACAAAAATATCCACCTTCTCACAAGTTGTCTTCTCTCAGCGTGAAGAGTGACACATTTTTGCTAGTTTTCATCATAACCAGCACTCAGTAACTGTCAGGTGTCTGTAGGTGGGTGGGGGAGCCATGTGTTTTCTGTCTGTATCTTTCTAAAAGAGACAGCATGGATCAAATTTAATAGAAAAAAACTGTTATAGCAGAAATGGTTTCATGAAACGCACAAAGTAAAGACACCAAAGACGCCCTGGATTATTTCCCCCATGCGTTTAAAAATTCAAAAGGGATTAATAAGGTTCTCATGGATCTGTCAACAAAACCAGAAGGTTGGGGCGGAAATGAGCCCAAAATAAACTTGGTGAATAAACACCAGGGTCGAGCGGGATCGCGCCTTTACACTGAGAGCTGTTAATGCATGAAGCGGTGTGCCAGATTTTCAGGAGCAGTCAGATATCTTAGCATGTCTACATCGTTGCGTATTTCTTTTGATGGATGTTCAACACATAGGTGTCTATTTGTGTACCTGTGAATTAAATAGTATGCCTCACTCACTTGAAGAAGCATTAAAGATAGAGCTGAATTGTTAGAAGAAATAAGGTGTTTCTTTACATCTCGTTTAAGTTAAAGAGGAGGAGATGCTCTTAATTCAGCTCGATTTATACAGCTTAGCTGCTTTCAGTTTCATCACTGGCAGTCAAATTAGTATAGCCATTGCTTTTGCATTGCAAACCATTGTATGTCTCTGTTTTGTGTTTTTAATTTGGAAACGTTTAAACATGGAGCTAATGTAGAATGAGACTGAATCACAGATCACAGATATTAGGGCCCGACGCAGGGGAGAAGGGATGAGGACAGGCCTCAGCAGGAGGAAGTATTCCCGGCTCGCTCTGGAGGGGACGGGGGGTTAATGGACTGATATCCGGGGCTGTCAGTGGGCAACGGGGCAGCTGGGTGATTTATGTCCTGGCAGCCTGAACGTGGCACCTCGGCAGCCAAGGGCTCGTCAAGGGGCTTGATACGACCGCGGTAACGTGATGCGTATCCAGGAGGGACCGACGCTCGAGCTCGAGTGGAATGGGGGGACGTCGTCATGGTGACCGTAAACGTGGGAGAGTGTGTGTGTGTTTTGGGGAGTGATGGGTGATAATGGAGAGGATGACCCACCTTTGCTCTTGATGACAGAGGGCCCGTCACTCGTTTCAGGGTTCCAAGCAGTGTGGCCAGATCCCAGCATGCATTGCATCAGAGGTATTAGGAGGAATAAAAATATTCCCACGCATCGGATATCTGTGTATCTCATAACATTTAAAATACATTTCACATTTCTTAACCATTTACATATCATATACATTGACAATTTCTTTTAAAGGCTTAGAAAGCTAAATTGCTGTTATCATCGAATTTAGAAAATATTAACAATATGAACAATATGTTCAGTATAAAACAGACTATGATTGTTTATTGCTCAATAAAGCTGCCGAGCACAAATAAAAAAAACATCTACATTTTTATAAATTCATAACTTAAATACATGAACGGAGTCCTAAGAAAAGGAAATATCTGTATCTGTATCTGCTGTGAGGATGTCATGATCATTAGCAGGCATTATAAACATCGATAAGGCTCTTGTCCAGTGTAGTTTTTCCATAAGGATATGCTATGAAAGGGGGATCACTGAGGGTTAGCATCAGCAGAAATGTGCTGAGAGCTGGTGCAGTGGATCTGCAGGCTCACTGCTATAAATATTAGTGGAACGAGGGGAGACCGTCCCACAGCCATTTATAACTGCCATCGGGGGGGTTCAGTTACAGTGTTTGCCAGATCCAGGTTCAGATTCAGGCCTCAGTTTTACAGTAGTGTAATCCTACATTTTTCTTCTCGTTCGTAAATTGGAGCTGGTTCTATTCGCCCTTGTGTGCATTCAGATCTGTTTCTGTTGCAATTTCCTGAGCCTTTCATCTTAACAAATCTGCCGGGGCCAAGAATTTCTTTTTTTAATGAAGCTCAGCATTATAAGCGCACTCCAGTAGAAACAGAGGTACTGAGAGATGCGCCTCACTTCTGTCACAGAATGTGCAACTGTTTGAGATGAGTAATGATGCGTCGAGTGACAAAGAAATCCCTCATGAGGGTAAGACTGAATGCTGTTGGTCTGACCCTGCCGCTCTCAAAATACACACATTTGAGGCTTCTCACTGATGTGATCCTGTCCTGCTGTTTATCAGCATAGCGTAGCTTCAGAGTGGTGCTGCAAAATTATTAATGTCAGCAAATCTATGAGTATTGTGGCTTAAAAACATGCCCTTTTTTTGTTTTTAAATTTCCCTCTTCAAATGGTTTCTTGGTAGCCATGGTGTGCATTCTTGCATATATTACAGATTCGATATAGCTATCCTGCTTCACTGCTTCTGTTGTATGATTATTTTTTCAAGTGTGTTTTTTTCCAGTAAATCTGGAGGTAAGACTGGGTACAGTGGTTCACTGGGTAGAGCACCACAGTGAAAGATCAGAGCTTGAGCTCAATTTAGCTAGGTTACAATGCACCAGCCTCAAGCATGTTTCTGCTAAAAAAATGAGTTAAGACAAACAGTAACTCCACAATTTCCTGTGTGTCCTGGTTTATTTCGTCCTCAGGCGGTGGGGGGAAATAGTCAGGCACAGGAAACTGGACAGCAGGGGTCAAAAGTTACAGAGTGACTATGAGGGCTAACTAGAGAATAGAAACAATTGAGACATGATTGATTATTAATGAATAACATATCCATGGGAAAAGGAAATAGACAGGACTTAAACTTGCAACCTTTGCATGACAAGCCCTTCAACATTCTTATACTGTACCATTGCTACGACTGAATTTCTTTGTCACTCAACAAGTTAGATGTGTTAAAATCACAAGTGAAGGCATCGCATGGGTATAGAGACCCAAAAATAAGGAAACTGCTGATTGATGTGTCATAATTATGTGGAAAAGTGTGGTGACATTTTCTGCACAGAATCTCCACCCAGTGAGACACTAATTTACAGAATAAGCAGTGTGGTAAGAAAAGGGGAAGTGTCGGTCTAAGAGAAGTGTAACTAATTCTCACGCTGAGGACTTTAAACGGAAGTTCTCAGAGTGATGCCAGTGTGTGAGTGCAATAATTAACCCAAGAACACTGCTCCTGCTCCCCTCAAAAATAAGGACACAGAACACAACACACACACATACACACACCTGTAAACACACACACTCACACAATCGCACACACACGCACCTGTAAACACAAACACACACACACACGTGCACACACACACACACACACACCTGTAAACACACTACATACACACACTCACAACTGTAAATACACACAAACATAAATACATGCATGTACACACACACACACCTGCACACACACATGCACACACGTTACACAAACATGTGCCCACATAAACATACACACACGCACACATACACACACACACACCACAAACAGTCATTGTGCATGGTCCATGAGGTAAATATCTGGAAAAGACCTCGCAATAAAAACCAACAACAAAAAAAAACAAAAAAAAGCCATATGAAACTGAATGTGTTCTGATGTCCAGAGGAAGTGCTGTCTGTATACACAGACAGTACACACAGACAAGCGCTTGTGGTATGCTCTTAATTGCTCTTCAGGCTATAGTCAGAAGAGCTGTTTCCCTCTGGAACCCCCCAGATTAGCTCCAGTTGGAACAATATACAGATGACCTCTTTTTGACCTTGATGTTTTCCATGGCGTGCCTATCTCACTAGTGCTCCTGCAGACATGGTCTGTGTTGACTCACATTTTATTAATACATATTCAAAAATACCATGTGTGTACCCAATAATAACCTTTGGGGTGAAAGTGTGTTGGTGCCCAGTGGTTAATGTACTTGACCGGGACCCAGAGTCTTGGTGCTTCAAGCCCCAGTGTAGCCACAGTGCTGGGCCCTTAAACAAGGCCCTTAACCTCACATTGCTCCTGGGGTAACTGGCCCCTGGTTAGTCTAATCAGATGTAAGTTGCTTGACACTGTAAAGGTCTGTAAATTAATGTAATGTAATGTAATGTAATGTAATGGCTACTTCTGATCCCCCTGGTCATGATCTGGGTAGAAGAAAACTGGGAGACTGAAAATTAACACCTGTGCAGAAAAAACATTCTCACTCCAGCTTCAATGAGAAAGACACTCACATTTCAGAGCCTGCTTGAGTAGAGAGCTCTCTACAATGAGCTGCATAGAGAAAGAGAGAGAGAGAGCAAGAAGCAAGAGAGAGAAAGAGAGAGAGAGAAAGAGAGAGAGCAAGAGGCAAGAGAGAGAAAGAGAGAGAGAGAGCAAGAGGCAAGAGAAAGAGAGAGAGAGAGAGAGAGAGAGAGGACAAGGGGTTTGAAGTCTATTGAAGTGATGAAGCTCTGAAATCGAAATACCAGGCATTGACGTTAAAGAGCTGAGCTCAAATTGAACTTAATTGCTCACTTTAAATGTTACATAATCTCCTGAGAGTTAGAGTTAGAGATGTATATTGGGGGGGAGGGTTTTTGAAGTGCAGGGGGTTTGGTGGGACATGGTTGGGTTATTATCCTTAGTGTTTATGTATCTCAATATAATATACTTATGATGGCAATGACCAAGAGCATGATGGGAGTCTCCTTGGGGTCTGTGTGTCGCACTGCCATCAGTTGTGATGGTCTCAGTCCCCATTAGGATAATTAAAATGATAAAGTAAAGCAAAGTAAAGTAATAAGGTATAGTAATGCAGTACAGTAAAGTAGTTTTTATATGGGTCAGCTGTGATATGAATAGCTGGAGCCAGGCTTTGACCACAAGACCACAGAATTGCATTAAACAGGAACAGCTACTCCTAATCTATGAGATAGGGAGAGTGTGTTCCTGTTCTGTGGTCTTCTCGTCTAAACCTGAGGCCTAGACTCCAGCTACGTTGTAATTGATTGTAGATGGCTAGATGATTCCCCCATCATTTGGGTTCTGAAAAAGAATGTGGTGCTCCTTTCACAGACTACCATAATGGAACGTCTGGAGCGTTGTTTCTGGGTCTGTTTGCGCGAACATACCCTGAATTATAAATAATATAACCACATTAAACATTGAATTTTGGGTTAATGAATAACAAACGGCAGATGGCAAAGTTGATAGGTCAATGGACGCTGTGAGGAAATGTTGGTATTTAAATAATTTGAATTTAATAATTTTTGGTAAATTCAAAATTTCAAAAGTACTTTTTAGATTTATTTTTCTTCTATATGATGGAGTGTGGGTGGAGAGAGTGAGCAAAATTTTGTATGCTACGGGTCACTTATACAGCACCTCCAGTCCTTGAAATGGACCAATTACTTACAGATTTGAAGATAAATAGTTCGTTTGCAAATGCTAACAAAAAATAGCAAAATAATAAATCTATGTTCGCGTCGTGTTGAATGGAATTTATATTTATATATTCATATACCATCAAAAATGACCATGACCTTTCTGCTCCCCCCCACCCCCCCAATAAAGTCGTAATGTTTATGGTTATTTAATCAGTGTAGCATCTTCACTGTTATCTAATGCTAGCTGGTACCTTGCTCACTCACCAACACAACCTAGACAGTCAAAGATATCATCTCCTATAACATTTTCTTCACAAAACAAAAAAGCCAACACGAGACAATGATCATTTTGTGTTTTCACATCTTCATGTGGGACCCAAAAGGAATTTACTGTAATAAGAAAAAAATAACATGAAATGAGACCAGTCTAATGGTTCAGACAAGTCATAAGATGGACCCCAGAGCATGGTTGTCTGTGTAGATGCTTGCTTTTATCAGATTTTGCAGAGAAATGCAGTGCGTGGATGCTGTTCTTATATTGCCTCTTGTGTTTGAGTCTGATTTACACCAGCTCTATGTAGGTCATATTCTGCTTACTGGAGATAGGCCTGCTATTTCTATAACTGCCAAAAGACTGATATCACAGCACCACACAGGAAGCAATGACAGAGAGAGAGAGAGAAAGAGAGAGAGAGAGAGAGACAGACAGACAGAAAGAGAAGTGTGTGTGAGAGAGAAAGAGCCAAAGAGAGAGAAGAGGGAAGAAAAAGTGTCAGAGGAAAAAAAGTGTCACACACACACACACACACACACACACACACACACACCTGATTCATGGCATGTTTCTTCTTTGTGTGTCCTTCCCTTTTTTATTGCCATTTGCTCAATAAGTATATGCGTTTTAGGGAGTAATGCTCTCAGACATTGCCACCTAGTGGCGGACAATGGAATGGCATCTTCTCGAGGTAATTGGATTTGATAAGTGGAGGAGCAGTAGAAGTTTTATACCACAATGCACCAAACAAATGTATGTGACCCATTACATTAATATTTCAATAGCTGGCTTGGGATGCATAATTTCCATTTTAGTACAAAATGTTGACTGAAGGAACTGAGGTAATGTGAAGCTACGTTGTGCTATTTTTGATGTTGTTGTCATACCACCATGTCACACTGTGTTTTTACTGGTATCTTATGTAGACCATTTTTTTTTTAATTTTGTTTTGACCAAGCCACACACCCTACTTACATCACTCCCTAAAACAAAACTCTGTCAATCATACTAAGACCCCACCCACTCACCATGTTCCCTAAGCAGGACATCACTCATTAACGCACAAGCCACTCCCCATTCATCTGCTCGACCAGCCTGGATATATCTCTCCCGTATAGGCAATGCCCCTTCCACACTCACCAATCACAATTCTGTCTTACCTACAGGCCACACCTCTTTCCTGCACCCCAGTGAAGATCAAACACAAGCCACTCCCTCTTTGCATGCTCCCCAGCATAGACGCAAAGCATATTTTCAACATTTTACCTCAAATGCTACTGTCCATTCACTATACATGGTTGGAGATGAAAGAGAGAGAGAGAGAGGAATATAAAGCAGAGACTTTTTTCGTGACTCTGTCTGTTTCGTCCTCTAGGGCCCGATAGAATTCCACCACGGGCCCCGGGAATGAGTCTGAAAATAACTCCATGAATATTCACTGGGTTTCTCCCATTTTTTCCCCTCCATCATTCCCCTAACGCCCTCCAGGCCCGGCCCTCAGTAGCCCTGGTACACAGAGGGCTCTCTCCCCTCCCTCATAGCTGCGGCTGGAGCGCTCCACACTGACCAGATGGTCGTGCATATTCATCAGCAGTTTGCCCTCCATCTTGTTCGTTCCTTAAAAAATAAAAGAAAAAACACTCACTATCAATATGAGCTACATCTCTGCAACAGAGAACCAGAGTGCAGATCTAACAGGGACTCTGATTTCTGCCATGTCCAATCAGAGCCCTGGTAAGGTCAGCTCATGAATAATTACAAAAACACACCCTCCCTCCTGATGTGTTTAGAAGTGGCCAGGCCACAGACTCACGCAGAGTTTTGAGGTCTTGCAGTGTAAAATTGTCTTTGATATCTGTGTCTTTGAAGTCCATTCAGATAGCTTTGAGACAGGGATAAGAAGGGCCAATTGGGGCTGAAGAGTATGGTTTGAGGGTGGGGAAACTGGTGGAGGAGCTTGTACCTGTTCTAATATCAATCAATCAAACTTTATTTCTGTATAGCACCATATAAAAACAGACTCTCACACATTGGTTCCTATTGGCCATTTTCCATTTTTCAGTACGATTGCAGCCCTGATTCCCTGCCCCCCTCCTCCTGGTCATCATGAACCCTGCTGTGTCAGTATGTGTTTACTGACTGTGGGAAGGAAGTGGTTACACACTCTCAGCTGACGGGAGGCCAGGGACTTCCTGTTCGGAGCACGTCTGCTGTTTCCTCCACACTGGCCTGGGATTATAGACTATCGCTGCTTGTTCTAAAAAACAAACACACACACACACACACACACACACTGGCCTGATTCGGTGGCCCAAATACTGTCCCACTTCCATTAATTATCTGTGCTGTAGCAGCTCTCAGCTATAAAGACACATATCCTGCACAATGTTTTGTTCCTTTGGGAAGTTAGATGCACGATTGAAATATTGCATTTAGTTGGTCAGCATTTTGCCTGGTATGAATATGTACATGTAAACCGTCATACAGCCAGTAAAGAGGTGTGTGAGAGTGTTCACTGAACATTAGCTTATGAATGAAGCAGTGGCAAACTGGATGGACCTGTGCCCTGAAGGTAACAGGTTTATGTCACTGGAAGTAAGCACACCTTTTAGTTTTCTGTGGAATGACAGCCCTTTTTAGCCTTGCATGACTTTACGTCCCTTCTTTGCCCTGTACGCTAGTCTGTTAAAAAGTCTTTAAAATGGATTCATGCTGCCCTCTGGTGGACATTATATTCATTGCAAAAAGTAATATTTATCGCCCTGTGCATTTACGTGTATGTGTGATTGTGTGAGTGAGTGAGTGTGTGTTTGTGTATGTATGTGTGTGTGAGTGAGAGTGTGTGTTTGTGTATGTATGTGTGTGTGAGTGAGAGTGTGTGTTTGTGTATGTATGTGTGTGTGAGTGAGAGTGTGCTTGTGTATGTATGTGTGTGTGAGTGAGTGTGTGTTTGTGTATGTATGTGTGTGTGAGTGAGTGAGTGTGTGTTTGTGTATGTATGTGTGTGTGAGTGAGAGTGTGTGTGTTTGTGTATGTATGTGTGTGTGAGTGAGAATGTGTGTGTTTGTGTATGTATGTGTGTGTGAGTGAGTGTGTGTTTGTGTATGTATGTGTGTGTGAGTGAGAGTGTGTGCTTGTCTGTGTTTGTGAATGTGCAGTTACAGACAAGAGTAGTTGTTTTCATGCATGCTGAAATTCCCTTCCCAGGCAGTAAATTATCTTTGCAATCCAGTCTCGTACATCTAGTCTTATGCATCTGTTGTCTTCTGCGTTGCCAGAACAACATAGCCAAGTATAACCAATTCAGTAAAATAGAAACATACAGATAAAATTACAAATACATGCATACAAACACAAAGACATTTACCCATGTCTCAAAGCTCAGGCAAGCGTGGCTCCAGACCTGGTAAGCGTTTTGAGGCAGAAATATTTTCTCTCCTAATTTACTTTTATATCTTTGCAGATAATCACTCTTGCCTCATAAAGACAGATTTGGCTACAAGACCACAGCATGTATAATCTCAAACTCCCAGGACAATTTCAGTTGATTTGAGAGGGACCAAAGAGGATTCTCAACATCCACACAGTAATCTCACACTATGTCCTTTAATGGGCTTGATCTCCACACACACACACACACACAAACACACACACATACACACACTCACACACACACACACACACACACACACACACACACACACACACACACACACACACACACACACACACACACACACACACACACACACACACACACACACACACACTCACACACACACACACACACACACACACACACACACACACACACACACACACTCACACACACACACAAACACACACACCAGGGATGTTGCGAGACTTTAGCACTACTGGAGCACAGGCCCCCAGTGGCCACATCCTCACAATTGCAATTTATGATGCATTTTTAAAAACTTCTTATATTTCATGATCATTTACTGGAGCACAACAAATTATTGCTAAGTAAATAGGGTCTGGAGACGCCCCTGACACACATACCAAAATTTAAGGGACAGAGGATCAGCTCTCCTGGGGAACAAAGATTGCTGTTAGCAGTGTGGCATCCATCTGTTGAGTGGTATTAGGGGCAAAGTGTATAGTTTTATGGGTTGTTGTTGTGTTTGTGTGGTTTTTGTTGTTGTTGTTACTCTGGGGTGTTGGAGCTGTGTGTGTGTATTATGGGATGTTGTTGTGGTTGTGTGGTTGTTGTTGTTACTCTGTGGTGTTGGAGCTGTGTGTGTGTGTATCACTTTCTACAGAGGCAGACCTGAAAGACACAGTCAGGTCTATTTAATGATGTGGAAGGATTTAATATTTTAAAAAAGTGCATAAAGCAGCAAAGTATTGCATTAAATTACTTCACATGCAATGAAAACTACAGCAGCAGCAATGATGTTAGAGATTGTGAGAAAACCATCTATTGTTAATGAATAGCTACATTCATCATAACTTGAGCCTTTTTCTCTACTTCTGTATTCATTATTAGTTTTGATGAGCTATGCTTGGTCCTAGAATACACCATTTTGGGTGTTTAATAAAAGTTGTTCATAATTCCACACTGAGAATTGACAACATTAAGGCAGTCTATTTTCTCTCATTGCTCATATTTTAAAGATATGCCAGCATTCAACATTCAATGTGTTGGCTAGCTGTAAAATATTTAAGAAAAGTTCATAAAAAATGAAACATTTTATTACATTTTGAAACTCTTGGGTGTGTGGGATATATTGTAGGTGAGATTATTATCATTAAATTATTAATAATGGTAAAATAATAAAGGTCTTGCATTTATGACGGGCAGATTGACTTGATATGAAAACCGACTTGCTGCTGAAGTACGAAATTAAAACAATCTCACATGCTTATATTGAAAGCAATGATGGAATGTTCGCTCCAGGGTGCAACCAAAAATCCTCTTGCGCCCCCTTGTGGCAAAAAGAAACACAATCACTTCAGTAATTTGAATTTGAGGCATTGCTCAAAAGGTCACAGGCTGCAAACAGCATTGAAATAGCAGCTGTTCTACATCATTTCTAATGGTGGCCCGCCTGGCTGTGCCTGCAGCCTGGTGTTACGTGTTGTACAGAGTGGTCCGTGTTGCTGTGCCTGCAGCCTGGCGTCGCGCGTTGTACAGAGTGGTCCGTGTTGCTGTGTCTGCAGCCTGGCGTCACGCGTTGTACAGAGTGGTCCGTGTTGCTGTGTCTGCAGCCTGGCGTCACGCGTTGTACAGAGTGGTCCGTGTTTCCCTGATAGTTTGAATTATGTCCCTCTTCCCTGCAGTGGTGGTATACTGACAGCCCTCCCCTGGGAGGACATATGCCTGGTGACTGATAATATACAAATTGTTTCATTCATTCTGGCAGTCACTTCCGATGAACACATAAGCAAACTGGTGAGACGTACGACTGAACAGGTGAATTTTCACATGTTCTCACTGTTCCATCTGTTTCCCTAACCTTTGTGGTCTCATAGCCTGTTTCTTATGCACTTAGAGCATGTCATCCATAAATTACATCCATACATAGAAACCTGAACATGACGTCCTGTCAAGAAAGTTTGATAATAAATACACCTGTTATCACCTGTTTACTGTCAATTTTTTTAAGCCCTTATGATTAATTAAATATGTTCAAAATTCTAAGCAGCCAAAGCATACATGCCTAATGTAGTGTAATTGTAAGCAGTTTTAAAAATGGCAAACAATAACCGAGCTATCAAATTCTCATTTTAACAAAATACTGCAGTCTTGTTTATTGGGGTTGCAAGCTGAAAGATAATTCACTTTGGACAAGAGCATCTGCAAAATTAGTGCAATAATTGTCCTGCAATTCTACAAAATGCACATAACGTTATTGTACAGAATCATATATCATAGTTCATTGTGTAGAATGATCTTATTGCAGCAGCTTAACTGTATCACACAGCTGTTTCAAAAAATGAAAAATATGGAGGAATTAAGGAGAATAGGATTTTTTTAAAAAATGCTTCATAAATGCTATAATGTCTTTCAATAAATACAGGATTATTGCCCTATGGGGTTTTGGTTGTAGACCCGGTGGAAAGTTTGATTGTGCTGAGAGTTTGACGCTTCAGTTGTATAACTCAGTGAGAGACACATCCAGCCCCTGGAGGCAAAGGTTTGTCAATAATGTTTTTCATTTTCATTGGGCAGCAGTGCTGTTTATTTATTTTCTTTAATCATTTGTGTTATTGAAGGCGTAAATAATCACATTGATGATGCCTGCCCCCGGCTTCATTTCTTCCTCTCCCTCTTTAGTTTCTTTTTCCATAAAGTGCTGACTGGAACTTATCCGAGACCATTTTATTACAAATAAATTTAGGAAATGCGTTTGTGGGGTTTCCACAAAAGATGTGATTTAAACACATTTGAAACTTATTTCAGATACACAGGAATTTGGAGAGTGATACTTTCATTGCTACTCAAACTATTCAAGCAATTATTGAAATGTTTACTGTTTATTGTCATCCCATAGAAGTTCCAACACAAATTGTATCTGGTTTGGCAGGGAGCAAGACTTGTCACTCAGAAGTTGCAACTTCCACTCCTAGGTATAACTCCATTTTTTGAAGGCATTTTACCTGAGTTACTTCAGTAACAGTCCAGCTTCATAAATGTATAAATCTTGTAGACTGTAAATTCACTCCATTAAGATGGTTCATGTGAAGCAAGACCGTCACTTTACTCATCCTTGTCAATCAATCTCGACCAATCCCCAAACAGTTGAGATGTCAGGTGGTACAATGTTCAGAAATTGCATTTGAGAAGCAAACTTCTCGAGCAGCTGGCGCCGGTGTAAAACCTGACAGAATTCATAAATAAATAAATGAAAAAATAAATACTTAAAACATTTATATTCCATGAGCAGTACTAGTACCTTCGGTACAATTATATTTTAAATTAAATATTTCATCCAGCAGGTGGCAGTGCAAACCAAGAAGTGACACAAGTGGCATGGCAGGGTAGGAGAAGTAGCATGAATGTAGTGAACATAGTGAAGAGGAGATAATTTTTCAGTTTTAGGAAAAGCGAATATGCACATAGCCATCATCACTGAAGATGAAAATGTAAACAATCCGAAAGATGATTTTTTAAAATGGAAACATGGAGTCGCCTCGTGCTCCTGAACCCCACCGCCGTTACGGTACCAACATCTCCTGAGCTGTAAACTCGAGTGCACTGACCACGTTAACTTTTTTCTTTTTTGACATGGATGGGGGTTGTAATGCAGGCAGATTACAACGAGTCTGTATTGTAATCTTGGGACTCTGATCATCAGCATTAAGTATTCTGAATGAAAATCTGAAATCTAACTGATATGACTGTTTCCACTGCCTGCTTCCTGTGCAAGGTGATGCACATTAATGAAGCAGGTGCACCTGCATCCGGCACAGCTAAGACTCCACAGCACGCCATGGGGCTCAGCCAGCAGCTGATTTCATCGTGTAGCACTTTCATCTACTGTGAGGCAACATTACACATCAAATAAACTGTCTTACTTCCTCCTCTTGCTCATGATGTTTCAGTTTGTCCATTTTTTTTTCAGACAGCAGCCCTCCTATTGGTTGAGCTGTGTCACCTGATGAAGTTTCCATCCTTTTTAATAAATCCTCTTCATCTTCCCATGGCATAAATCCTATTTTTTAAATTTATTTGCTAAAGAACAGGGAAATAAATAAAGGAGAGGAAGAGGGTGGCAGAGCTGAATTGGTGTTTAAGCATAAGTCAGATTAGATTTGGGGGCTTGTGAAGGAGACTGAGCTGGTTTTGTGGTGCGGCGCGGAGCTGGAGAGAGGGGAGAGAGACGGATAACCTGCCTGTGTGTGAAAGTGCGCCTTCGGCTTCGCCTGACTAATGCGTAACTACAACAAAGGCAAGGAAGCGCTTTGGGCGAAAGACTGCACTTAATGTGATCTTTGTGTGTGTGTGTGTGTCTATGCTGAATAATCTAAAACTGCTCGCAAAAGGCACTTCAGGAGACAGAGCCTCAGATTTATTCCTTCTTTGCACAAGAAGGGCTTTGGGCTACGGGAAAAAAACACACCCCCAAAAAAATGCAAAGACTTACAGTACGCAATTTATTTCTTCCCATCACTGTTGGTGTTAAATATCAAATTCTCCTGAGGAAAAAAAGAAAGTCCTGTAAAAGGTTGCCTGGGGTGGAACACAAAGGATATATCATGTTCATTTTCTGCTCAATTTTTAATGTTCAGTCCCATTGCTGAATGGAAGCATCCTGCAGCAGTCTCTGGAAGGTGCGCTCTGTTGCTGCTAACTAGTAAGCACAGGCAGAATGGGGGACGGCTCTGCCTGTGGGTTCCTTCACAGCGCTAACCTGCTGCTTTGAATGACAAGGAACCCAATTAGCCTGCTGAGATAAACACCAAGGTCCCCGGCCAAGGGAGACAGCATCCCGGGGGAGGGGGGTGGGGTGGGTGATGATGCCATCGTGTTTAGTTTTACCCAAGCTTCTGAACTCCACCACATTGGTAAAGATCAGAATCCAATTAAAGTCAACAGGGTATACGGGTGCCATTGAGGGGTGAAAGCCCTGCAAGGCCAATGGATGGATGTTTAGGGGTACTGGGGAAGCAGGTGGTGGGTATAGACCCTGGGGGGGGGGGGGGGGGGGGGGGGCGGCGACAGAGAGTGGGTGAACCTAAAAACACACACACACAATTCCTAATGCAAGCACTGTTTTTTTTTTTTTATTAATCTATCATCAGGCCATAAACCCAGGAATACGAATAATTTCGCACCACAGCCTCTCAGAAGAAGCACAGCGCCTCAGCAGATCGCCAACAACAAGGCCTATCATATACTTCTGTATGAAAAGACATAGAGCAGAAATAAATGTAAGTGACCTGTCCCCGGTAAAGAGAGGCTGCCAGAGGCAGCTGGGAGGCGATCGATTCGGGCCTGCCTTCTCTCCAAGGGCACCCTACCAGCGGGGCATTTTTCATGCACAGTTAATGCAGGTTGTGACACTCCACTTTCCCTCCTTGCATGGAGGGAATAGCCACTAGACAGCATCGGCCCAAATACACAGGGATTTCTTTGTCTTTAAATCAGTCTGGAGACATATTAGGACATCTCAGGGGTGCACATGCTCTGAAACACTATCTGTCTTGACTTTTATGTGGAGAACTTCTAATGTCCACCCTGCGAAAGTCCAACAGAGACATCTGCACTGTGTGAGATATTGAGAAGGATTCCAAGGATAATATATGGCTGAAATTAAAACCTGGACTTGTGGCAATTATCGACAAAACCTCAAATATGACCCGTAAACATATTGTCCATTTCAGAATATGAAAAGCGTATCAAGTCGAGATAACCCCCGGCTATTGACCGGTTTCCCGCACTGTATACTGGGGAAAGCTACAAATCCGACATGTGGGCTTCTGTTTGCCCGGTTTAATGGATTCCTCGGCCCGTGGCTGGCTGTTGTGGTTATGAGTTTCAGATTCACCCGCTGTGCTGTGTGTGCGATCGCGCATGCCAT
>JAFBMS010000225.1:312668-315168 GCA_019788955.1 Albula glossodonta
ATAGATTGATATAATCAATTATTACATGATTGGGCACAATGAGGAGCATGCAAATGGTGGCTCTGTGGTAATATTCACATTCAGGCTTACGAATGTAATTTCTCAAAGTACATGCAATGTGGAGGTGCTTTTGGCTAAGCTCAGTGTATGGGTTAGTGGGGGCCATTCTTTCCAGACAGAAATGAAACAGATGTGGGGGATGTGATGTGAGTAATCGGGTTTAGTTTTTGGGTTTAGTGAGGGTGTAAGCTTAGGGGCTGCATTTTGGATTTGGGATGAGGGTGTGGGGTAAGGAGTCAGTGTGGGGTTTCAGTGGGGGTACAGTGTGGAGCAGTAGTATGGATTTGCAGTGCCAGTGGGATATATGGTTGGGGGTTAGTGGTAATATATGGGGTTAGTAATTCTACATGGGGTTAAGAGTAAGTGCTAATATATAGGGTTAGAGTTTATTGGTAATTTGTGGGGTTAGGGGTTAGTGGTAATTTGTGGGGTTAGTAGTTATAAATGGGGTGAGGGGTTAGTGGTAATTTGTGGGGTTAGTAGTTATAAATGGGGTGAGGGGTTAGTGGTAATTTGTGGGGTTAGTAGTTATAAATGGGGTGAGGGGTTAGTGGTAATATTTAGGGTTAGTAGTTATAAATGGGGTGAGGGGTTAGTGGTAATTTGTGGGGTTAGTAGTTATAAATGGGGTGAGGGGTTAGTGGTAATATTTAGGGTTAGTAGTTATAAATGGGGTGAGGGGTTAGTGGTAATTTGTGGGGTTAGTAGTTATAAATGGGGTGAGGGGTTAGTGGTAATTTGTGGGGTTAGTAGTTATAAATGGGGTGAGGGGTTAGTGGTAATTTGTGGGGTTAGTAGTTATAAATGGGGTGAGGGGTTAGTGGTAATTTGTAGGGTTAGTAGTTATAAATGGGGTGAGGGGTTAGTGGTAATTTGTGGGGTTAGTAGTTATAAATGGGGTGAGGGGTTAGTGGTAATTTGTGGGGTTAGTAGTTATAAATGGGGTGAGGGGTTAGTGGTAATATTTAGGGTTAGTAGTTATAAATGGGGTGAGGGGTTAGTGGTAATATTTAGGGTTAGTAGTTATAAATGGGGTGAGGGGTTAGTGGTAATTTGTGGGGTTAGTAGTTATAAATGGGGTGAGGGGTTAGTGGTAATATTTAGGGTTAGTAGTTATAAATGGGGTGAGGGGTTAGTGGTAATTTGTGGGGTTAGTAGTTATAAATGGGGTGAGGGGTTTGTGGTAATTTGTGGGGTTAGTAGTTATAAATGGGGTGAGGGGTTAGTGGTAATATTTAGGGTTAGTAGTTATAAATGGGGTGAGGGGTTAGTGGTAATTTGTGGGGTTAGTAGTTATAAATGGGGTGAGGGGTTAGTGGTAATTTGTGGGGTTAGTAGTTATAAATGGGGTGAGGGGTTAGTGGTAATTTGTGGGGTTAGTAGTTATAAATGGGGTGAGGGGTTAGTGGTAATTTGTGGGGTTAGTAGTTATAAATGGGGTGAGGGGTTAGTGGTAATTTGTGGGGTTAGTAGTTATAAATGGGGTGAGGGGTTAGTGGTAATTTGTGGGGTTAGTAGTTATAAATGGGGTGAGGGGTTAGTGGTAATATTTAGGGTTAGTAGTTATAAATGGGGTGAGGGGTTAGTGGTAATTTGTGGGGTTAGTAGTTATAAATGGGGTGAGGGGTTAGTGGTAATTTGTGGGGTTAGTAGTTATAAATGGGGTGAGGGGTTAGTAGTAATTTGTGGGGTTAGTAGTTATAAATGGGGTGAGGGGTTCGTGGTAATATTTAGGGTTAGTAGTTATAAATGGGGTGAGGGGTTAGTGGTAATTTGTGGGGTTAGTAGTTATAAATGGGGTGAGGGGTTAGTGGTAATTTGTGGGGTTAGTAGTTATAAATGGGGTGAGGGGTTAGTGGTAATATTTAGGGTTAGTAGTTATAAATGGGGTGAGGGGTTAGTGGTAATTTGTGGGGTTAGTAGTTATAAATGGGGTGAGGGGTTAGTGGTAATATTTGGGGTTAGTAGTTATAAATGGGGTGGTAATATTTGGGGTTAGTAGTTATAAATGGGGTGAGGGGTTAGTGGTAATTTGTGGGGTTAGTAGTTATAAATGGGGTGAGGGGTTAGTGGTAATATTTAGGGTTAGTAGTTATAAATGGGGTGAGGGGTTAGTGTTAATTTGTGGGGTTAGTAGTTATAAATGGGGTGAGGGGTTCGTGGTAATATGTGCGTTTAGGAGCAATGCAGATGGACACTCGACAATACAGTGAAATTGAACATTGAAACAGAGATTCTGGCCATGTCAGAGGGGGAAATTCACAGTGTGAATTTGCTGTGCTTTAGATTCTGTTTCAGACTGACAAAAACATCAGCTGGGAGCTTTTTTTCCCGTCCCGCACTGATGTGGCGAGACTCAGGGAGGGGTGAAAGTGTTGCTGTTTTTGTTCAGAGGAAACGGTCTGTTTGGCAGGTCATGGAGCCAGTGAATCTTTTTTTT